>VXAZ01003011.1:181817-203093 GCA_013399875.1 Gymnorhina tibicen
ACCCCCTGCCGGAGGGGAGGACCGAGCGGCGGGGATTGGGGGGAATCGGGGCCGTGAGGGGCTGGGAGTGCGGGAAGGGGGATCAGGG
The DNA here is from genome assembly GCA_013399875.1 of Gymnorhina tibicen. Classification (NCBI taxonomy): domain Eukaryota; kingdom Metazoa; phylum Chordata; class Aves; order Passeriformes; family Artamidae; genus Gymnorhina; species Gymnorhina tibicen. The sequence continues at coordinate 181,906 of VXAZ01003011.1, forward strand.
ATGGGAACGGGGACCTTCGGGGGCGGGACTGGGGGCACGGGATCGTCCCAGGAGCTGGGAAGGGTTGTGGGGTGTCAGCCCCCGCTCCCGGGCCGTGACTGCAGCCCCTGTCCCCCGGTCCTGGAGCCTCCCTTGCTCCGGGATGTGCTCGGAGGGAGGCGGATGCGGCTTTCGCAGGGATGAGGGGCTCCAGTGTGCAGGTGTGGCGGTGACACCCCGCCCCGGAGCTGGAGGAACTTCTTCACGGAAAGGGCGGTCAGGCACTGGAAGGCGCTGCCCTGGGAGGTGGTGGAGTCCCCATCCCTGGAGATGTCCAGGGAACAACGGGACGCGGCACTCGGGGCTCCGCTGGGGATCGGTCACAGCTTGGACTTGGTGATCTTCTCCACCCTCAGGGATTCCAGGGTTTTAGGGATGAAGCTTATGGGGAAAACAAATGGCCATGAATGGGTCATGAACAGGTTCAGGCTGAGCACCACGGAAAGGATTCCTGTCTCCCCTGGGGTTCCACATGGAGCAGGAGGCTGGAGTTAAAGGCCACTTTCTGCAAGTATTAACATTAAGTTCCTTTTCCCTGAAGCAGTTTCCTGCGCTCAGAGAGAAAAGGGACACAAATCCAGTCGGCATTAATCCATGGAAAAAGCCAAGTGCGCAGTCACACCGCGAGTATTAATTAAACAATTAATGATGATCATCTGATGAACGCTGCCTCCAGCCTGGGGGTCCCAGCACAGGGAGGATGCGGAGCTGCTGGAGCGAGTCCAGAGGAGGCATCAAGATGATCAGAGGGATGGAGCAGCTCTGCTGTGAGGAAAGGCCGGGAGAATTGGGATTGCTCAGCCCGGGGAAGAGAGGCTCCGGGGTGACCTAATTGCGTCCTTCCTCCTTTCTCCCGCCCCGAGGGTTTGGTGGAACGGCTTTGGAAATGCCTCCCCTGCACCTGCTGGCAGCTCCATGGAAACTTTCCTGCCCGGCCAGCCCGGCCCTGGCTCCGGGACAGCAGCGTCCAGGACTGTGTGATTGTCTCTATCAGCGCCTGTTTCCACCGGCGGCCAGCGAGGGGTGACCGGGAATTCTGGCCCGCGAGGGGAGCTGGTGGGATCTCGGCTTCTCCGCAGACCCCGAATGGGCTGAATGTCTCTGGATCCCAAACAGGCTGGGGCTCCATGGATCCTGCACGGGCTGAGGGTCCCCAGGTCCTGAACAGGCTGAGGCTCCCAGACCTCAAATAGCCTGAGGCTCCCTGCATCCTGATCAGAGTGAGGCTCCCTGCATCCCAAGCAGGCTGAAGCTTCAGATCCCGACCAGGCTGATGTTCCCAGCCCCCTCCCGCTGTCCCACGGTGCTCCGATGGAGCAGGACACGCTGGAGTCTTGTGCCCGGGAAGAGCAGCTTTGGCACGTCCCATCCACGAGCCGCTCCCGGTGGTACCTGCCCGGTACCTGCTGCGTCCCCACGGGAATTGCGGGGCTGTGCCGGGCTCGGACATCTCCTCCGAGTCCTCACGGAGCCCTCGGAGAGCCGGGCTGTGACAGATGGACGGGGTGACCTGCTCCCAGCACAGCCAGCAGGTCCGGCGGGAGCTGGGAGGGGATTACAGCTCCCGGAGCCGGGGGCAGCGCCGGGAATGCCGCGGGGAGGGAGCGGGCACGGCTCCGGCCGTGATTAATCGGGTTCATTAACGCCCTCCTGGCCCGGCCGGTCTCCTTCAAATCCCACCCCCTGGCCTTTGCGGCTCCAGCTCCGGCCGGGAAGCACCAGAGCGGGGTGAGGCTGTTCTAGTTGAGATGCAAAACACTCCTCTGCCATTTCCAGGAGCCGCGGGGACAGGGTCGGAGCCAAGGGACCGGGGGGAGGGCGGGGGGGAGGTGCGTTGGCATTTCAGCGTTCCCTGCCCGCTCCCACTCCCTATTATTCAGTCTCCATGGAGTCCTGAGGGCTTTTTTTGGATGCCCAGCGTTGGATCTGCTCTGTTGTTACTTTTGGTCTTTGTAGCGGGAAATTTTTAGGACGAAAGGTGTGTTCGTATTTGGGTTGTGCTCCCAGGGCCCCTGCCAGGGTAAAATTCCACCTGGTGACTCCTGCTGGACCTCAGGCGGGTCCCAAACCGCGGAGGTGTTGGAGCTGTCAGGGGTTAACAGCTCTGCGCGTGTTAATTCTCCTCTCCCTGCTTGGGAGCAGCCGCCAGCTCCCTCCTCCAGCCCTGAGTCCCTCGGGATGAGCTCCCAAGGCAAGGCAGCGAGGCTGGAGCTCGCTGAGGCACCCGGGGCACCCAGGAAAGGGAGGCTCAGCTCAGCCTCAGCCGTGACCCAGGGGACGCTCTGCACGTCCCAGGCGGCACCGAAGCCTGGCCCAAAGCTTTTTCCTCCCCCGCCCTTCCCTTCGGCTCCAGGAGCATCCCGGGATGAGGCCGTCCCCACCTGCCTCCTCGGGGGAGCATTTCCAGCAGCTCAGCAAGAGAGAAAGGCTCGGCGTGGGGGGAGTTATATCATTTATATCATTCTTTATATCATCGTTGTTAAGAGTAGCAGGTATTGATGTACAATGCATCTGTCATCTTATTGTGCTTCCTATGAAAATGTGTGTACATAGTACAGATACCGGAGAGAATTCCACACTTTATACACTTGAAGGCATTCAGAGATCAGTAACAGAAAAAAAAAAAAATGGCACAAGAACAAGGCCTAAATGCTACTGGATGGGTATCTACACTGGCATGATGCATATAGATATATATATATATATGTACACATATATATATAGTCATATATATTATATATAAGAAATATAAAATGCCGATGACATAATAACAAAAAAAGCGTTTTCTTCAACAGGTGAGCCTCAAGGTCAAATCCCAGCCCCATCTTTAAAAGCTTGAATGGGAAAGAGAAAGAAAGAAAATAAATAAATGAAACACGATGAAACATTAGGAGAAATCCATAAGAAAATTTATGGATGTGGCCGACCCGTCGTCTTTGGGTGATCGCTGGGTACAAAGGACTGACCCCCAGTTCCTAATTTTGGTCAGGAAGCAAATAATAAGAATAAAAATGACAAGAATAAAAACAAAGCTGCAGTTTAGAAACAAAAATTACTAAAAAGACTTATTGCAAAAGCTCTTAAAGATAAGTAGCACTTGGGCCCGGGGAGGGCTCTGGCCTGGGGGCTGGGAGACAGGCTGGGGGGCCAAATGGGGACCCCGGAGGGGAGTGGGGGGTGCTGGCAGGCCCGGGGGGCGGCGACTCGGCGGCCACGGACCCCCGGCCGGGGCAGGGCTGTGCCAGGGAGGGGCAGCGGCGGCCCTGGGAACCCACAGACGCCCCAAACCCCCCGGGGCAGCAGCTGTCGGGGGCTCGGCAGGGCTGGAGCTGTGGCCCCAGGGCCCCCTGTGAACCCCGGGGGGATTGGGGCTCCGGTGGCCGCCCAGCCACGGTGGTGCCAAGGGGGTGTTCCCGGCTGGGCCGGGCTGGGGGCTGCAGCCAAACGGGGCCAGGGGTTTCCTTCTGCCTTCCTCCCCGAGGATGGCTGGGTTTGGGGCCGCAGGGTTCCCTGGGGACGGGAGGGACCACAGGGCAGCGCCGGAGCTGGCCAGGCTGCCCAGAGCCCAGGAGGGGCGGGCGGGGAGGGACAGTGCCCGGTGTCCTCGGAGCCGAGGCGGCACCTCCCGGCTGAGCCCCCATCCGATGCTCCCGGGGCGGATCCCGGGGCGGATCCCGGGGCGGATCCCGGGGCGGATCCCGGGGCGGATCCCGGGGCGGATCCCGGGGCGGATCCCGGGGCGGGGGCCGAGGAAGACAGGTTCTGCACAGGTGGAGGAGCTGGGTCTTCGTGCCGGGAGCGCCCGGGCCAGGCTGGGCTGCCGGTGCCGGGGGACGGAGGGGCTCTCCGGGGACTCCCGACCCGCTGCCCTGTGCCGGGCACGCCGGGGGCTCCTCGGTGATCCCCCCGCCGGGCACAGGGGGCCCAGCAAGCGCGGCCAAGGCATTGGAGCAGGATGAGCATGGAGATGACGGAGGACAGACGGACAGGGCTGTGGATGGAGACTGCGGCCGAACGGCTGCTTCTTCTTGGCTTCTGGGTTTTAGTTAAAAAGGCCGAGGGGCGCCAAGGGGGAGCCGGGCCAGGCCTGTGCCCTGGCCCACTGTGCGTGTCGCTCCCGCTCCGCGGGACGGCCGGGCTGGAGCGTCCTGGAGTCTCTGAAGGAGCAGGGCAGGCGCAGAGCAGCTGCCGCGGGGGCCGCGCCGGGGTCTGGCGTTGCCCGACCCCACTGCCCGCCCCGAAATCCGAGGCCGTCGCTCTTGTCCGTGTCCCACCGTGCCGAGGAGCAAAGGCCCCCTAGATGTGTCTCTCCGCTGGCGCTGGCGGGGAGAAGGGCAGCTCTCGCAGGGCTTTGGTAGCTCAGGTTGTACATCCAGACGTCGGTTAGCAGGTGAAGTCCTCAAAGGTGCCCCGGGCCGGGTGGTGAGGTAGGATGTTGGCTGCGTACGTCATGCCTGCTGGGTGCCCCCGTATGCTTTCGCAGGGATTCTGCAGGACAAACGGGATGTTGGGGCCGCTGGTTTCATCCGGGTCCTTGCAGACACCCAGCGCCATCCCCCCACAGCATCTCTGCCCGGCCCCTCTGCTCCTTTCCCAAGCGCTCCCCAAAACGGTGACTCCCCACCCCACAGCAGGGCTGCAGGAGGGGACGAGCAGGAGGGGACAAGCAGGAGGGCACCGTGCTGTGCCCCGCACTCACGTGGCGCTTCACGTCGTCCATGCTCAGCGCGACACCCTTGTCTGTGTTGCTCCTCTTGTGGTTCTTGCGGCACTTGCCCCGCCGGCACAGCCGGTGCTTTATCACCTGCCAGAGCCACAATTCAGCACCGTGGGGCTCAGGGGTGGCTCTTCCCCATGTCCCCGTGTCCCCGTGTCCCACACGAGCACAGCCATGGGACGGAGGAGACGCTCACCTCATAGGCGTAGTCAAACAGCTCCAGGACCGTGAGGATACTGGCCCCAATGAACAGCCCCATCTGCCCTCCGATGTCACCTGCAGAGGAGAGGGAAGCCATCAGGGTGGCCTGAGTCCAGAGCTGGGTGGCAGAGGGAGCAGAGAAAGGGGCAGAACTCATCACCCCTGTGACCGGTGCCTTGTCACAGCAGTGTCGGCACATCCTGATGCGTTGGGAACAGGGCCGTGGTGCCAGGGCCAGCACGAGAGCTCCTCGCTGGGGGACTCTGGCTGGGGACCGCCACAGGGCTCCCCACAGCCACCAACACTCACCCAGCAAACCGGCCACCTCGTACGCCTTCTTCTGCTCGATCGTCTCGTAGTTCAGGGCTTCGAAGAAGATATCCAGCACCAGGATGTTCTCCCTGTGCAGGACAGAAGCGGCATCAGGCTGAGGTTTGGGACGGAGGGAGCAGACGGGGCCCCGCCGCCGCAGCCGCAGCGCGTTACCCGATGTACTGCTCCGACTTGTTGTACTTCTTGGCCAGGTACTTGGCCGAGGCCTTGCTGGGGATCTTGACCATGGAGAGCTCCTTGCCGTAGCGGGTCATGTTGCAGGGCATCTCGCAGATGCAGTACTCGTTGTCCTTCTCCACCAGGAAATCTGTGCAGGGAGAGAGGGGGATGGCGAGATGGAGAAACCCAACACCCGCAGCTCCGTCCCACGGGGCCGGGCAGCCTCACCTAAGGCCGGATCCGCGCACTCCTTGTACTGCTCCGGGGTGCAGTAAGGGGCATCGCCTGGGGAGACACAGAGCAGGTTTTCCAGGTGGCACCACCCTGGAGGGCTGGGCCGGGGCCGGGCCAGGCACGGGGCTCACCTGGCATGTGCACCATGCGGCAGTTGCAGTTCTCCACCAGGTACCGGGTCTCGCAGTCAATCCGACAGGCCGTGATGCTGTAGGTGTCGTAGAACTCCGAGTCACCCGCCACAGCCTTGCAGTCGCCCCAGGGAGGCGGCAGGTAGATGAGCTGGAAGGGGAAAGAAGCCAGGAGTGAGGAGAGAAGCCCTCCCAGCCCCCAGCGTGGCAGGGGACAGACGCCCTCATGGCATCGGTCCCCAGGACCGGGTCCTCCTCTCCATCCAGTGTGGGGACAGGGGCACAGCGAGGAGGTTCTGCTCCCGCAGCGCAGGGTGGGAGGGGACATCCCAGACCTGCCCGATTCCTACCCGCTGCTCCTGGCAGGACACAAAGGTCTGGAAGCCGGGAGCCACCCCGAAGCCCAGCTGGTCGATCAGCGGGGGCTCGTCCTGGCTGTGGATCTGCACCTTGATCCCGGCTTCGAACGAGGTCTCGTCTGTGGCAGAGAGAAGCGGGGTGAGCACGGCACTGTCCCTGCTCCGTGGGGCTGTGCCGAGCCTGCTGTGAGAGGGACCACGACTTCTGCCTCCCACGCTTCCCCTGGGCCAAGTCATTCATCCACGTGTCCATCCATCTGTCCGTCTGTTTGCTGCACCACGTTCTTGCCCCCTCCACCCCGACCCCCCTGCTCCACGCCCAGGAGCGTGGCAGGGAAAGTATTTGCCTCTATTTATAAACAAGTGATGGCTGCGTGTCTAAACGATGGGGAGTTGCCATGGCAAAGAGCAAAGACAAGGAGGAAAAGGGAAAGAAAAGACCAGAAGTGATGAGAAATGGAAGGAGGGAAGAGAAGGGAGGGAAGAGAAGGGGCTGGGGAGGTGGGTAGGGCTGGGTAGCACCCCAGGAGCTGCCGGTGACTGAGTGGACATGCCGGGGCAGTGGGTTACCTGTTTCCCCCCACACCGGCAGATACTCGTCCTGCTGGATGTCCAGCATGATCTCCAGGCCATTGCCAGTGCCCCCCTTCATGGTGATAAGCCGGGGCTTCCCGTCCTGCCCCGCGTTGAAGGTGTAGCACTTCCCGTAGCGGGTGAAGACCTGCGGGAGAGGACACGGGGCTGAGGCCAAGGCCCCTCTGTGTGGAGCCACAGCACGGAGCCAGGAGAGCGTCCCCAGCCCCAAAACTCAGCCATCCCAGCCTGGGCATGGTCCGACTCAGGCTCCCGACCCACAGGATCTCTCAGTGTTGGAACTGCCATCTTGGCCCTGGTGGAGGAGGAGATGTTCCCACAGGGATGGACTCAGAGGAGACACGGCAGATTTACAGCACCTCGGCCCCAGAGAGCCCACGGCAGCTGTGGCTCCCCGAGGTGGTGGCACTCAGCCTGATGCCTGCACCGGCACCTCCTCCAAGCCCTCCTCCATCCCTGCAGAGGACAGGGCTGGACAGGATCCTGGACCTCCCCATCCCTCCTCGGCCGTTTCAGCTCTCGCCTCCAGCAGCCGGCATGGCCCCAACACTGCGGAGCTGCTGCCAGCCTGGGCGAGGGGCATGTGAGGGCAGAGGGCTCAGACCACATGGTGCCCCACAAGCCCTGGTGCCGCCAGGATGGAGGTGCCAGGCACCTCCTCGGCAAGCACAGCCCCGGGGATACTCTCCGTGTCCCGCCAGCGGGTCTCCACAGCCGGTGCCATCCCCAGCTCTGGCAGACAGGGCTGAAATATCAGCCTGCCCCTGAGCAAGCTCCAAGGGCAGCATCACCTGCCGTGCCTGATCCGACACCGATCAGCTCCAGAGCTGCTCCCCATGCCGGGCCACCCTGGGGCTACTCACCGGCGCAAAGTCCCCGGGGCCGCAGCGCTGGCCGCGGTAGCTGCAGCTCAGCAGCATGTCCTCCAGCTGGTGGCAAGTGCGGTTAAAAAACCCGTACAAATTTAGGGGCTCGTCCTCCTCCCAGGGACCGGGCTGGGCCGGCGTGAAGCCCAGCTCCATCCCGGGCTCGTAGTCGACCAGGGGGGCCAGGTAGAGCAAGTCCTCGTGGCTGAGCTGCGAGAGCCGCACACGGTTGATGTTGCAGAAGGTGACGGCGGGGAAGGTCATCTCGGGGCTGTCCTCCTCGCTGAGCAGCGTGACGTGGTGGTACTCCAGGTAGTAGGCGATGCGGTCGGCCACCTGGTAGAGGAAGACGGAGAGGGAGAGGAGGAAGGCCAGCGCCCACAGCGCCTGCCGGGCGCCCAGGCTGCCCTCCACGAAGATGTGGCTCAGCCCATGCAGGGTGCAGCTGCTGGCAAAGGCCACGAAGTCCGTGGTTGCCCCTGTGTCCTCCTCATCCTCTTCATCCTCCTCCTGCCCATATAGGAACTCGTCTGCTCCATCTTCTCCGTTCCCAGTGGCTGCAGCATCTTCTGGTCCTTCCTCACTGGAGAAGGAGATGGTGCAGAATATCTGGAGAGGCATTGCCCAGCCTGGGGGGTCCCAGCTGTAGTGTGGAGGTCCTGGCTCTGGGGTGGGGGTCCTGGCCCCTGCCCTGCCACAGCCTGGGGGTCTTCAGTCAGTTCCTCAGCGGAGAGGGGCTGGAGAGAGCAGGGGAGGGGGAAGGGGCGAGTTCAGAGAGGAGAAACGGCGAAGGGAAAAGGAGGGAGGCGAGCAGGAGTGAGGGAGAGGAACAGAGGGACGCTCGGAGGGGCCGGAGCAAGGAGGGTATATCAAGAGCAGAAGGAGGGGAGGAGGAGCGAGGGGCGGTTCCGCGGGCTCCCCAGGCCCCCCGGGACCGGCGGGTTACGGCTGCCAGGACGGAGCAGAGATATCGCCGGCTCCAGAAGCGCCGTGGGAGCTCCCGGTGCTGCCCGGGGGCCCGAGGGGCTGCCAGGCTGGGGGCACACAGGGTGTGCGTGTGTGGGTACCCAGTGCCGCGTCCCCACGCCGTGCCCTCCGTCCTTGCGTGGTCTGGCCCTGGCAGCCCAAGCGGCTGCTCCAGCCAGGCCCTCCCCGCTGGGTCCTCGGCTGTCTCCAGAGCCGCCGTATGCCAGGCTCTCTGCACTCGTCCTCAGGGCAGCTGGAGCCAGAGGTTTTCCCTGTGACGTTGTCCCGGTTCAGTGCTGGTCCAGGTGGGGGGAAGGATGCTGTGGTGTCCTCAGGCTCCTGCGATGCTCCTCCCGCCCTGGCAGTGCCCATCCCTGCAGGCTCATCCCGCTGTGCCGCAGGGCACGTGAGAATCTGACAAGTCCAGTGTTCCGAGCGGTGTGAGGTCCGTCCTCCTCCGAGCGGGGGCTGGTCTGGGCAGGATTTGGGTGCTGTTCAGGCAGTGAGTCCTTCTGCAGAGCCCAGCCATGTCACCTCGTGCTTCGGATCCCAGTGGGGCACGGGGAGCCGCCCCTTCCCTCAAGGAATGGCATCCAGGCCTTGTGCTGCTGAGCCGGCCAGGCTGGGGGTCCCGGGGAGCAGCTCTGGTGCAGGGTGCTGGGATGGAGCCGGCGGCTGCCAGGAGCGCGGGCGTCTCCTCTCTGCAGCAGCGCAGCCCCTTCTCGTGGTTTGCTGTTTTCCTGTACTCAGCACTTCATAAAAGCATCCAGAGACCACAGAGCAATCTCCAGCCCCATCCTGGCACCGCCATCACCGGCCCGGGGGGAGAATCTAAATCCGGCAGCACTTGGATGTGCAGGGGCTGAATGGGAAGTTTGGGCTGCTGCCTGGGTGGGAGAAGCTCACCCCAACCCCTCGGTTCAGCTGCTGTGTCTCCTTCCCCGTGCACCCTGCAGGGTTCCCGATCCCTGAGCACATCCTGGTGCAGATGGACACCACAAATCGGGAGAACAAATCAGTCAGGAACTCGGTAAAAATCTGATCTGATACCAGCACGGTTATCTGAGGTTCCTGGGCAGGTGGTGCTGGTGGAACAGGCACTGGGGATCCCTGCCCGGGGCAGTGATCCATGATGTGACGGTGGATTGTCCCATCCTGGGGCTCCCCAAGCTCAATATTCCCTTTGATAGGGCCCTTGTGTGAGAGGGACACTGGCAGATGACACTTGGGGACCCGGGAGAAAGGGTGGATGACCTTGGGGACGAGCGCCAGAGCCACGGGATGAAATTTCATCAAGCCAAGATCAAGGTTACACTTTTTGGGAGCATCCCAGAGAATCTGAGATGAAAACTCCTCCTGGGAAAGAGGGTCAGGAAGGTGGATTGGGTGGCTGGGAGCCACCAGGACATGGGGGCCAGGTCACAGGTGCCCTGTGGGCACCTGATGGGGATGAGCTGCAGGGCAGGACTGGGCTGTGACAGCATCAGGGATGCCCCTGGGAGGGGGTTTGGGAGAGCTGGGCTGGTTCAGCCCTGTGGGAGCAGGCTGGGAACACACGGGGCTGATCCCACACAGACTGGCACTGGCGGATGCTCTTGACAGGGAGGAGCAGGTAGGAGCTGCCTGGGCTTGGGGTGGGATTTCTGGTGCTCCCAGCTCTGGGACTGAGTTCCTGTGCCATGGCTGTAGCGGGGAGAGGAGGAGGGGAATGGAATTAGGGAATTGCAGGCTGAGGGGGTTGTTTGGCCCCGGCAGGGCTCGGACAGGTGAGCGGTGCTACCCGGGGCCATCAGCCAGTCCCTGGTGGTGCGAGCGAGGGGCGGATCCGCTCCCTCGGCGCGGGGAGGTTTAATGTGTCTTCCTGGGAGCAATTGCAGCAGGGAGAGAGTGAGAAAGATGCTGTAATGAAAACATTCCATCATCGACTGGGGCCATTAACCTGCCTCGCTCGGCTTAAACAGCTCGCGGGGAGCGCCAGGGCTGGTTCCCAGAAGCCGCGCGGGGCGGGAGGACGAGCACGGCCCGGCTCCGGTTACCACCACCTGTCCCAGCGGCGACACCCGAGCCGGGGTGAAGGTGACCGGGGACGGCCGCAGCCCGGAGCACGGAGGCACCGGCGCCAAGGGGAAAGCGGAAAGTGTCCTGACCCCCAGACTGGGGACAAACCGCGGCCGCGTGTTGCAGGCGGGGGGGTGCGGTCCCGGTTTGTGCAAGTTTTGGAGATGCTGGAGGAGTCCTTGGGCTCGTTCCAGCTCCTCCCTCGCCAGGAGTTATTTTTACCCTCTCTCAGGTAAAGCTTTGGCGGGGGCGAGGGACGGGGGATGCTATAATTAGCCGTGACATCAGCCCCCGTGGCGGGTGCTGGGATGATGCCGCTACACCCGACCCGGCGCTGGGACCGGGGATGCTCCGTGCCCTCCTCCCCGCCCCAGCGAGAGGTGTGGGATGGGAGAAGGAGATGGGTTTTTCCTGCCTCCAGCACCGTGTTTGGCCCCTGTCCCGGGGCGGTTCGGCCCCGCTCGCTGCTCTGCAGCTCCTCACGGGCCTGGGAAAGGAGGTTCCCCGGAGCGGGGGAGCACGGAGGCGGCGGGGGGGAAGCGGGAGCGGGATTTGACGGCAGCAACAGCACATTTCACAGCCTGTCACGCTTTAATGGCAGAGGAGATCAAAGCCGGGATGGAGTTATTCATAGAGATAAACCAATCCCCGAGGAGGCGAGGAGAAAACAACATTGCAAGCTCTGTTATCCCAGGTCTCCGAGCCCCGGGGAGGCTGTCGCAGAAAGCGCCCCGGGAGCTGGACCCGCTCGGTTTTGTGACGGGCACTGCCCGTTCCTGTCAAAGACCGGCTGAGCCGGGGCTGAGCTGCCCACGTCATCCCTGGGGGTGCCCGGAGGTCGGAGCTGGCTGCTGGGAAGGGATGGGGAGAGGTGCAGCCCCGCGGCAGCCAGAGCAGCACGTGGGGGTGGACATTTGGGGCAGATGGAGACCCCACAGCTGGGCTGTCCTGCTCCCACCGCGCACCCGGCTGTGCGAACCGAAAGGGAGAAAAATGAGGTTTTCCACGTGTCTTGGCCCAGGGATGCGCTTTGCAGCTCCCACAGCTGCCAAGATGGTGGTGGGGGCGCCGGCGGTGCTGCCACCGCCGCTCCGGGCGGGATGAGCCGCTCTGGGACGGCTCCAGGGCTGCAGATCCCTCCCTGACCCTGGCGAGAGACAGAGCAGAGGCAGCCAAGCAAGGTGGGATTGCCCGGGCAGGCGGGATCTGTGCCGGGACTAATCCTGCACTCCTTATCAGATGCTGCCACCTTGCCTCGGCTCGCTCCGCCAGCCAAGCCGGGCGCAGCTTGTGTTATCCGGCCCTTTATCCCCCAGATTAGACGCTTCACAGTGGATTAGCATGTCACATTCTAATGCAGAAAAATTGATGATTAAAAAGGAGTTTTTCCTCTGTATTATTCCCCACCTCCGCCTCCTCTCCACCCCGTCCCCGCGGGCCCACCAGCCCCAGCCGTGGGGACCGGTGACGCCGCGGCGCTGGTGATGCCGGAGTCGCATCCCTGGATCAGGCAGGGGATGGGAAACAGGAAGCCAGAGGTGCCTTTTTCAGGGCGCATCCCGGCTGCTTCTGGTGGCGGGGTCCGGTACTCCAGGTCCCTGTGCCATTCCAGCCCCGTCCTCCCGGCTGCAGACTCAGCACCTGCAGCACAGGACTTTAATAAAAAGCACATTATGGTGAGTAATGTGCTAAGTGGACTTCATTACTGAGCCAGGGCCTCCCTGGATCCCGTTGTTCCATATGATTTCATATCAGATGAGCCTTATCTCCTCTCCAAACGCTTCCATTTAAACTCTATTAATCTTTCAAAGCTTTCCTGGGCAAGCTCTTCCCAGCCAGCCCTGCCGGGTGCCGGTGCTGCTGCCCCGGGCACTGAGGCCACCTGCAGCCACGCCGGCCTGGAGTCTTGGGGGCCTCAGCCGGGACCCCCCCGCAGCTCCATGAGCAATCGAGCGTGTCCCTGGAGCCTTGGCTGTGATCCGCCGTGACGGCTCCGCAGCTGCCGCACCCTCCTCCCAGGATCTGTTTACGCTCCTGTAGCTGAACCAGTTTGTACCGCTGAGAGCTTCCCGGTGCTTTACCCGCCGGCAGCGTCCCTTGTGCCGTGGAGGGGTCACCGGGGCTCTGCCAGGACACGGAGGATGCTGCCGAGGTGTCACTGATTCCCGTGCATCCCGGATTATTCCTGTGGACCCTTATCCCAACGCCTTCCCGTGTTTCCCGCCGATCACGAACTCCCCGTAAGCGGGTTGCAATTTTTTCCGACATCCTTCACAATCGCTCAGACAGTTCACGCAGGCAGATTCGAGCCGGCGGTTTTATTGGAGGGGGGAAAAACCCGCGGTGTTCCGGTCTGGTTTCCTTGCTGTGCTCGCTCGCTCCGGCTCCGCACGTATCACGCTTTTCAAATCTAATCTAATCCGAGCAGAGCAGTCACACAGCCCCGGCACGCGGTGGCTCTGGAAGGGTGTCCCTGTCCCTGCCAGGAGAGCAGGGGTTTAAAATCCCTGATAAATCACAGAGTGGGTGGGAACACCCTGCCCCAGCTCCGTCCTTGGGGCGAGAGCCTGGATGCAAACACGCCAAACCCTCCTTACAGAAAAAAAACCTCCAGAAATAAATAACTGGTTACAATATCCAAGTGTCGGGCTGTATAAATAAATAAGAGCCGGTGAGGAGCTCCTTGAGCCCTGGCTGGAGCAGGAATTGCAGCGCTGCCTCGGGAGCCCCGGCCAAGCTCCACAGGCGATAAAACACAGGCGGCTCTAAACAGCCAGAGAAATTAAACTGAGGCAAAAGGCCATGAGACAGTTAATTCCTGGGCTCCCTGTGGAGATCTGTGGCTCCAGAGGCTCGGGGGATCTGCCCCCTCCAGCCCGGCTTCTCCCCGCTTGATAGCAGGGAGAGAGGGAAAATGGCACCAGGAGGTTCCTGGGCAGGTCCTTTGGAATCCTCAGGGAGCACCTTGCTATTTCCCAGCCTGGGGCTGGGAAAAACACCAAAGGGAGGCTGAGGGGAACAATTTGGAGCCCCTCATATGCTGGTGCTGTCCAGGGCTGTGCTTCCAGCCTGTGGATCCCTTGGGACACACGTGCCCAGGGTGCCTCAGCCGTGAAATCCTCACCTCCGTTGCGGTTGGATACCACTCGAGAGCCTCCTCATCTCTTCCAGCAGCCACAGATGCCATTACAGCTTATTAATAATCATTACTAATTCATTCGTTAACGAGTCTTTATGTGCAGAGGCATTGCAAGAGGAACAGGAATGGCCAGAGGTGAAGCTGAAATGCTCTGAGCTCTTGGCGTGACACCCCTGGGTGTGCGTGGTGCCTCCGGCTGCACGGGGCCCCTCTGGGTGTGCAAAGTGCTCTGGGGGTGTGCTGTGACACCTCTGTGTATGCAAAATGCTCTGGGGGTGTGCTGTGACACCTGTGCGTGTGCCAAGTGCTCTGGGGGTGTGACATCTCCAGGTGTGCAAGGTGCTTTCTGTGTGTGTTACTCCTCCGGGCGTGCACAGAGCTTTGGGGGTGCGTGACCCCTCCGGGTGTGCACGGTGCTGCTGTGCACGGGGAGCTGCTGGGGCTGGGCACGGCCCCTGGGCAGAGCCAGGGATTAAATGAAACTGGCTGAGCCTGATCCTGATCCCTCAAGTCCTTCTCCTCTAATCCCACCGATGTCCACAGCTCGGAGGTTCAGGTGCTGGATGCGCCATCCATGAAGTGGCCGAGCCCTAACGAAGTGGCTGCGAGGTGCAGGCACGTGGTGGCCTCTCACTGTGCCGTGCCAGGGCCGTGTTCTCATCCCTCTTGTTCCCGATCCTCTTCTGCACCGTCCTGGCCGAGATCAGTCGTGGTGGCTCAGTGGTGCTGGTCCCACACAGCCGCGGTGCCGGGGCTCTCCTGCCGCGGAGGGAGAGTGAAGGACAGCCGGCTTCCCACAGCAGTTCCCGTCCGCGTTCGTGTCGGTGTGGGGTGAGCAAAGCCACAAGAAGCCGAGGGCTCCCCGGTCCTCCTGCCTGGCCAGGTCTGGGAACGCTTGGGTGAAGCTGGGGCACGGAGGCAGCCGAGGAGCAACGCGTGAGTGTGTCTGCTCCGTGCCCGAGGGCGAAACAGCTCACGGCTGCTTTCTGGATGATTTGCTTTGAGCAAAATACAGTGATACTGGAAAACCTCCGAGCTGCCGAGCAGACAACAGAGTCAGGGCACTCCCAACCCGCTGCACTTCCCGGGAAAGCCGAGTCACCACCAGCAAACGGCTGCGGTCCCATGCGCGGCAGCTCCTCTGCTCCATCACCTCCGATTATCTCGCGCCAGGCAGCCCAAGCCAAGTCCCGCCGGGTTTGCTTCGTTCGTCTGGAAAACGGGGCAACCCCTGGGGTCAAACTCTGCTGCTGTTCGGCCGCGGCGAGAGGCCGATGTGGGGGATGAGCCCGGGCGAAGTTTGCGGATGATCCAGGTGAGGATGCTCAGCCGGGCCCCCGGGAGCACCACCGGGATGCCCGAGGTGAACCAGTGCTCGGAAACATCGCATACATGCCAGCAGTTCCCAACGCTTATAAGTTATTTAGGAGCCTGTGTGCCGCTTTAAAAAGTGATTTGCATAAATCACTCAAATGTCTTACAGAATTTGTAAATGAACCGGCTCCACTGGGGACTGTGGCGGGAACTGCTGGGGCTTGGAATGCTGCTGGGAGCCGGCCCCAAACCAGGACGGGACTATCTGGGGCCAGGGGCCATGCCCGGTGCCCACACGCTGTCCCCAAGTTGTTTTTCCAGAGCCAGATGGACCCATGCGGTTTGTTTATTAACTGTCAAAAGCTCCAGGAAATGTCTGGGTATCAGTAATTCCCGCGCCCGGTCTCTCCAGCTGCGCTGGAGATGCTTCTCACTCCGGCTCCGTGATTATCCACTAACGCTGCGCCACAGGGGAGCTCCGCTCGCCACGGGGCTCCGGGGCTTGTGACTGCCGCGGGGCCGTGTGGGGCCACGGGGGGCCGCGGCTGGATCTGGGCTCCCCTGGAAGGGGCTGGGGCCTGGATCCCGCGGGGCTGAGAGCCAGGGGGAGCAGGGGACCAGCAGCACCCCCGGGCCCAGCACCCCTGAGTGTCTCCTACCGTGCCCGTCCCTCCAAGCTCCCATGGGTGCTGCAGGACGCCCCAGCACCCACCAACGGGGCAGGTTTGAACCGCACGAGGGGGTTTTATTTCAGGGTGTTCCCAGGCTGGCAGGAGCACAGCTCCAACACCCCCCGGCTGGAGCGAGGTGGGCTGAGGGCTGAGCACGGAGCGCAGGGGTGCAGAAAGGTTTTGGGGGTGCAGAGGGGCACACATCGGGGTTTAGCAGGGTCTGAGGGGCACAGCAGGATCTGGTGGTGTCTAGTGGGGTTCACCGAGGTGATGGGGTCAGAAGGAGGGTGGGGAGGCTCAGCAGGGAGCAGCGGGGTGCTGTGGGGAACAGGATCTGTTCTCCATCACAGGAGCTCCTGCACTGCTCCAGAGATGGGAGGGAGGAGGAGAGGAGGAGTGCGGTTGGGGTTTGCTGGGACTGCTGCAGACCCTTCCCGCTCCCTCCCTGGCTCTCTCTGCGCACCCAGGGCAGAGGATGCAGAATCCAATGCAAAAGGCAGCGGCATGATCTCCACGTCAAACTCAATTCTCCCAAGTGCCAGCTCAGCCCTGGAGCCTCATGGAAACGGTCCAGAGGTCTTAATCCTCTCCAGCTCATCGAGGCTGTCCCGTGCACGCTGCCCGGGGCTCCAGGCTCAGCCACCGTGCCCCAGAGCAGGGCGGTGACAGGGAGCTCGGGATGGGGCTCTCCCTGGCACGGGTTCACGGGGTGTGAGAAGGAAAACCTGCAAAGGCACATTGTGCCACCCCAGGCACGGCCGCTCCCATCCCCCCTGGCTGCACCAGCCACCCAAAAGGGGCTTCCCAAGCACGGGGCACCTCCCCGAGGTTTCATGCGGCCACAATTCCCGCACCGGGGTGTGGAGAGGAAGCTCATCCTCTGCGTTTCTCCTTTTTCCCTGGAATGAAGAGAAAATTCCCGGGGTTTAGAGCCCAGAGACAGGACCCGTGGGCCTTCCCCTTGCTGGGTGAGGCGCAGATCCCTGTGGGTGTGCGAGGCTCCAGGGGAACCTCACGGTGCGGGGAGGAAGCACGAGCAGGGAGCCGGCGGGGCCGCGCGTTCCCGCAGCGGAGGGAGGACTCCAGCTCATAAATAATGAAGTAGGAAGAGCGAAACATTGATCCGTGCTGCTAATGAGGGTGTCAGGGAGCGTGGCCCTGAAACGGGGCGACAGTGAGGGCCAGCCCCCTCCTGCAAGGGAAAACGTGTCTGTCCCCTGCCTGTCCCATCCCTGTGTGAGGCTCTGGGCACAGCCCTGGGCTGGGGACATCTCAACCTATGTCCCTCAGGGCCACGTCCTGAGCGGGGTCAAGACTTGCCCCTCAGCTTTGTGTTTGCCTCTCCAGGTTTAAGGTCATGCCAGGATTTTGGGACCGAGGGGAGGAGATCACGGCACCTCCCTGCGCATCCTTGTCCCTGTCCTGGGCTGCTGCAGGACAGCAGCAGGGGGGAGCTTTGGTGGACACCCACCCTTTGGTGGTGCTGGAGGGGCTGTGAAGAGCCAGGGCAGAGCTGGGGTGGGCCAATGGTTCCCCCCTGGTCTTTTTAGAGGGTTCACTCTCCAGTATGGGATGAGCCTGAGCCTGGTCAGCTCCACTGGAGTGTGGACACGCAACTCTGGGGAACAGCGGCCGGGGGGGACACGGAGGGGGATGAGCAAGGCCGGGCCCCTTGATGTGGCTGCTGATGGCATAGGATGAAAAAGGAGGTGGGAAGAGCTCCTGTCATCCCAGGATGGGCTTCCCCGCGGCATCCAGCACGAGCCCCGTGTGCCGGGGGACCCTGTCCTGGCTGCAGGTGATGCTCAGAGCTGACCTGGGGGGCTGAGACCAGCCCACAGCCTCCCCTGGGCTGCTCCCGGGCGGGTGTTTTGGGGGCACACGGGCAGTGCCCCCAGCACGGGGGGTCCCCGCTCCGGTGCCGCCGCTCCCCCACCCCGGCAGGGCGAGGGGGGAGCCGGGCAGGAGGCGGCTCCTCCTCTGCCTTATCGTCAGCCCAGGTATTTCGGCTCGGCAGCCCCTCATTTGCATTCGCCGCGGCTGCCCCGAGCCCTCCCTCCTGCCGGGGACAGATAAGGCGGCACCGCGGCGTGTCCGGCCCNCAGCCCCCTGGTTGTCCCCATCTGCCCCAGGCTGCGGGGTCTGGGCAGCCCCCAACCCCTCCTTGGCGAGATCTCTCCCTCCCCTCTGGATCGGTGAGAGGACAGGGGCAGCCCCGGATGCAAAAGCATCCCTGGACACTGAAGGGGCTTCCCAAAGCACAGAGGGGATGCAGCCCCTGTGTCAGAAGGTGGGGCCCCACCAGGCTGGCGTGGGCTGATGCTGCACGCCCGGGTGCTGGTCCCCAGCACCCCCCAGCCTGGCCGAGGCCACCAGGCCCAGAGCAGCACCGAGCCTGGCTCAGCCCGTGGAGGGAGCAGCAAGGCAGCAGGAATTTACTGGTGAAACAATCCCCTAAAAGCTTCTGAGAGTGCCAGGATGCCATCCCAGCACCATCCCAGCCCCACCACGCACAGACCTGCCTGTGCTGGGCTGCAAGGGGACTCCAAAGAGCAACAGAGACGTAGCACAGAGCCAGATTCCTCTAATCAAATCCATTAACTCATCCCAACCTGCTTGCAAGGAATAATCCAGGCAGGAATAATAAACCAGCTGCGAGTCTGTTTGGCTTTTGCCGGTTGAAGGGGATGCAAAACGCAGGGATTCGGAACCCAGCAGATGAAGGGAGGGAGCTGGGATGAAGGTCCCTGAGGATGGTTCGGCGCAGAAAACGTGACCGTGCCCCGGGAAGAGCCGGAACCGGGCACAGGCTGGAGCTGGCCCTGCTCGCCGGCCCCGCTGGAGGGGATCCAGCCCCCTCCGGGCTGCAACGTGCCTCCATTTAACAAATAAAACGCCTCATGGCTGACAACAGACACCTGCTCGTGGAAAGAGCCCGTCACGGGAATTTAATGCTGGAGATTAAAACCACCCGAACTGCGCTGGGACCTGGGCGGCAGCTCTGCCAACACCCAGCCGTGCTCGGCGTGGGACACAAGTGGGACATCCCTGGGCTGGGGATGGAAAACCCAAGCAGCGCAGGGGCACGGGCTCCACGCCGGAGCTGCTCGGGAACAGCCACCGCGGCTGCCGAATTGATTAGGCAGCGCCCGAATAGCCGGCACTGTTCCGTTCCCAGCTGGATGGGGCCAGGCAGCCGCAGGGATAAAGGCTTTATTGTGCGCTGGATCCACCAGCGCGAGAACAACCTCCATGGCGGGGCACAGCGCTGAGCCGCCGGGACCCGCGTTCCCGAGGGATTCGGCCGCCCTTGCTCTCCCCGCTTCTCCACAGGAGCCTCCTCGCCACGGCAGCTTCCAGCCCGGCAGGCACAACCCTGCTTCGCAGAGCCCAGATGAGCTCTGCCCACGTGGGAGCAGCCCACGGAGCTGTACGGAGCCGCACGTGCTCCTGGGGACAACCTGGACCTCCAAAACCCAGCGGCATCCCCTTAGGGACGGTGCTGCCGGTCCTTTCCGAGCTGGAAGGAGGCGGGAGCAGCTACAGGTGGACAAACGCCCTCCTTGCATGGGGGACAGGTGGCACCGGGCAGGGCCCACAGGTCACTCACCACTTTGAAGTCTTCGGGGGTGCATTGCTCCCCACGGAAGAAGCAGGACAGCAGCATCTCCCGGATGTCGTGGCCAGCCCGGTCGTAAAACTCCAGCATGTTGAAAGGTTTGGGCTTGAAGTTTCGGAAGTTCGCCTTGTCCTGCAGGATTTCCAGCTGCTTCTCGTCGGCCGTCTGGGTGTCTGGGATCTCGTATCTTGGGAGAGAGAGCGGAGAGAGGCTCAGGCCTGGCTGTGGCGGCTGCTCCCACTGGCAAAGGCCATTTGAGGTTCCCAGGGGCTGCGTCTGCCTGACCCCGGCACGGGCTCAGCGCAGTCCCGCTTTGCACGTGGCATCTCCAGAGCATCCAACAGCACAAACTGGCCCAGAGGCACACGAGAGATGGCAGAAGGATGGGTGAGGAGAAGCTGGGCAGTGGCCACGTTCCAAACCCATCCCACTTGCCCCGCTGCTGGTCCAGCAGCACCAGCCCTGGTTGAGGCCACCCAGCCACCTGCCCTGTGCCTCTGGTGGCGTCATGGTGAGGTGGTGGCCTTGCTGGGACATGGGCCGAATGTGCTGGGTCTCAGCTCTGCTGTCATGGCTGAAAACCCCTCCCTGGGGCAGGAGTGGGGACAGCGGTGAAGCCCCTGGGCGTTGGCACGGGCAGGGAGTGCACCAGGCTCTTGACAGCGGCTTGGCAGCACCAAGGAGCCACCACAGCCATGGGTGAGGCGCTTCCACAGCCCAAGGAATGGCACCGTGCTGGGGTGTGGGTCGTGCTCGGTGGCTTCACCTGCTGGCACCCCTGGCCTCGCTGCATGGGATGGCACCCAGGACGTGGTGCTGGAGCCGGGTGTGAAGGCACCCAGGACGTGGAGCCAGGTGTGCTGGACCAGCCCCACAAGAACCCAGGGTGGCCCTGGCCTTGTTGCACGTGCTGCACTCTGGGCACGTGATGGACTCTGGGAGCTGTGTGTGCTGGAGCCATCTGGGGCAGCCCAATGCGGGAGCCACACGCCCAGGAGCATCAGCAGGACCTGGTGGCTCTTGGCCACATCCAGCTGCAGAGCTGGACTGACTGAGATGTCCCCTCAAGGCACCAGCACCCACCTGTTATTGAGCAAGGCCAGGAGCTCGCCGGCGTGGTACAGGTCATTCTTGGTCACTCGGCTGAACCGAAACTCGTTGAGGTTGCAGAAGGTGACGGCGGGGAAGGTGAGCCTGGTGGCCGCCACCTCGTCCAGCTTGGTGACGTGGGGGTACAGGAAGTAGTACTGGATGCGGTTGGTGCAGACGAGGGCGAGCAGCGCCAGCGAGCCCAGGAAGCAAAGTGCCCAGACCACGCGCTTCAGCGACAGCCGCTCGTACGAGAAGATGTGCGAGAGACCGTGCAGGGTGGAGCTGCTGGCGAAGGCCTGGATGCTCACCGGTTGCCCGCTGTCCACCTCCTCCTCGTCCACTTTCAGGTCCATCATGGTCAGTGCCGGCACCCCGGGGTGGCCACTCTGCCGAGAAGGGAGCCCATGGGTGCTCGGTGCCACGGCGGCCTCGTGGGTGCTGCGGGTGCCCAGCCCCACAGCAGCCCCGGGCAGGGATGCGCCCAGCAGCGCCCGCGAGGGGCAGATGCTTGGCTGTGCCCTGCTCTTGCCCCCAAGCCTATATATATATATATATATGTATATATATATATACGCACAGAGACGCATATATATCTATCTATATATATACATAAATGTATTTATTTGGACGCAGCCTCTTGCATTTCCTCCCCTCCCACCTCCTCCCTGCCCTCCCCATCCCACGGCAGGGTTGGGG
>VXAZ01003011.1:203687-244364 GCA_013399875.1 Gymnorhina tibicen
GGGGGGAATAAAAATAGCCTCGTTGGTACCTTGGTGCAAGCGTGGGAGCGGGGATGCGCCGGGGCCTCGCTCAGCGCCGCGCGGGGGGACCGCAGGCGACCATCGCTGGAGAGGAGGCAGCTGCCGTGTGCGAGGAGATAAGAGGAGGAGAAGGAAGGCGAGCAGGAGGCTGCTTCCCTGCCAAACACATGGATACCTCCCCCTGTGGCTATCTGGGAGCTGGTGATTTCTTCAGATGCATAATCCGCANAAGGAGGAGGAGGAGGAGGAGGAGGGAGAGGCGCAGGAGCGGCGCTCCAGCGATTGCAGGCGCTGGCAGGGGCTGTTGGTGCTGCTGCCGTGTGCATGTGGGTAATGTGTGTGTGCGTGTGCGTGTGCCGCTCCCATCCCCCAGCGCCTTCCAGGGATGCTCCGGCTCCTCGCTCTGCCGGAGCCCCCCGGTCCCCCCACACAGCCCCGGACCCGTCTCTCCCGGGCCGCGGCCTCCGCCGCCCTTCAGGCTTCACCCGTGGTGGCCCCAGCGCCGGGGCGGGTGCTGGGACATCCTGGGGTCGGTCCTTTCGGGGGGCAGCGGTGGCCTTCCAGCCGCTTTCCGGCCATGGGACGCACGCGTCCTCGAGTGTCCACCCCGGGCTCGGCCCGTGCAGCCCTGCTCTGCTGCCTGTGGCTGTTCCCTGTCACGCTTGTCACGATGGCAGGGACTGACCCTCCCGGAGGCTCTGGGCCCTTGCCCTGCTCGGGACACGCTGCCCTTTTCCCAGTATCGTCCTTCTGCCGTTGTCCCCGGGCTGCTCCCGGGGCAGGAGGCACCGGGTCCCGGGTGCTCTGCTCCTCCCCGGGGCAGAGCGGGGGGGTTGCACGGCACTGCCCAGCTTCCCCCCGGTGCCAGCACGTCTCCCGCTGCCTCCAGCTGCACCCGTGACTGCCCCGGGAGAGCGGGGTGCCCTCGCCACCCGAGCTGAGCCCCCGCGGCAGCGGCTCTGGGTGCGGAGGCTGCAGCAGGCGCCCGCCCACTGCTCCCAGTAAGGTGGCTGCAGTCAAATGGAAAAGGATGTTTCAAATGTCCTTTCCAAGTGTGGTGCTGGAAAGGGACAGCCAGACCCCAGGGCTGTCACGACAAGCTGTGTCCCTGCCCAGAGATGCCTTCCCAGCACGGTGTCCCCACCTGAACCGCGGCCAACGGGAGCGTGGGCACTTCGGGATACGGCAGGGTGAGGCACACGTAACCCATCCCCAAATCCCACGGCTCGGACACACTTGGTTTGGTCCTTTTCTGGAGCATCCTCTCCCCTGCCTGAGCAGGAGCCCTGGGTTTTACAGTGGGACCTGCTCGGGAGCATCTGGGAGCAACAGAGGTGGGGGGACAGGGACACCCCCTGAGCCAGTGCCCCCCTCGCTGGGCTCAGGGACAGCCCTGCCAGTGCTTGGGGACGTGGCTGCGAGGCCGGGAGAGCAGCATTAGCATTCCCAGTTGGCACCAGCTCTGCCTTTCCCTTCCCGCTCCGTTCTGCAGTCGGCATCGCTCCTTGCCGGGCCGACAGCTGCCTGCTGATAGCTGTCCCTCCATTAGCGCTCCTGATGGGAGCCCGGAGAAGGATGTGCTGCTGGGGTAAGGGATAAGGACGTTTAGAAAGTGGTTGTTCCCCGCCTCCTTCTCGTCTTCCAGATGAGCACTCGCTCTCTGCAGTGGTTTTATTGACGGTGAATCCCCCGGCAGCGCGGGCTGGGGTGGAGGGAGGAGGTCTCAGGCTGGAGCAGGTGAGCACGTGGACGTTCTTGGGAGTCCTTGATTTCCAGTGCACGAGAAACCCCGGGGAAGAGGCTCTGCTGCGTCCCCTGGATGGAGAACGTTTCCTGGGGGTCCCGTGGAGCAGTTGGGGCCCCAGAAACCCCAGAACCCTTTCCTACAGGAGCCAGGGAGGAGGAGAGCGGCCAGAGGAAACTTCCTTACCGCTGGCCCTCGGCCAGGGAGAATGCAGCTGCATCCTTGGAATCGAGTGGAGCGTGGGGACTGGGAGCGTTTCCGTGTTATTTTTTGGGGAAGCCACGTGAGGGTTGTGTTAATTCCTGCTGGGAGAGACAGCGGAACCAGCCGAGGGCTGTGGGATGGGTGAGGAGGTAACAGCCCCAGGTGATGACTGCAAGACACGAAGCCTTAAAGGGGTGGGTTAGTGAGGGGTGGTGGGATGTGAGTGGCTGTGGCGGAGTCCTCCTGTTACAGGTGGGTGCTCAGAGCACGGATTCAGCAGCCACGGCTCCCCTCAGCGTGCCCTCAGATGTAATTAGCATGAAAAAAGTAATTAAGGGAAGGTGCCGCAGAGCTGAGGCTCCCAGCGCAGGCTCCGGCAGACAGGCAGGCACCCGACGTGTCTTGGGAACACCTCGGGAGCTCGGGCCAAGGGATAACTCAAGGCCCGGGGCTCTTTTCTCACCTTCCCAGCAGTGCTTGTTCCTGCTCCACCATACACGCCCCAGTTACGGAAACCAGCTCCCGTCCCGCTTCTTGGAAGAGCATCCCCAGGGCAAAGATGGATAAGCGATGCTTTTCCATGTTTTTTTTGGGGTGGTGCCCTGCTATCGCTCCCTCCCTGGCTTGCAAATTGCTTCTTTATCTGCACCCGCTGCTGTCCAGGAGGCAAATTAGTTAATAATGACCAATTAGTCCCGTGGGTGCTGGAGGTGCTTGGCACCGCTGTGCTCCTTCCCGGAGCGCGGGGCTCTGGAGCTGCCTGGTCCTGCAGTCCGCGACTGTAATTAAGAGATTTAATTCAGAAGTCACCATTGGCGTGTGGCGAAGCTGCTGGGGCTGCAGAGGCAGCGTTCAGGTGTTCACCCCATCCAGGACAAAAATTCCAAAGGAGGGGGGGGGAAATTCCATCCCCCCTCAAACCTGGACTGAGTGATGTGCAAAATATCTTCACAGCCGATCCCTGCTAATGGGTTGCAAATTGCTTCCATCAGCTCCGGCATTACAGACTGCCGTCTGAAATCGCTTCCAGGAGCCCATTTTGGGGCCAAATACTTCCTAGCTTGGGGAAATAACCATCAGCATCATTAGCGACAGTAAATTGTATTCAAATGAGGCACCGTG
The DNA here is from genome assembly GCA_013399875.1 of Gymnorhina tibicen. Lineage (NCBI taxonomy): Eukaryota > Metazoa > Chordata > Aves > Passeriformes > Artamidae > Gymnorhina > Gymnorhina tibicen. The sequence goes on from VXAZ01003011.1 coordinate 206,779, forward strand.
GGGCCTTATTACCACTTCTCACATGTGCCTTTCTCGCTGGTGGGGCAGCTCCAGCATTAGGGACTCTTGCATCCACACAGAATCCTTTAAGTGGGAAAAGATTTCCAAGATCATCCTCCAGCTGCTGCCCCAGCACTGCCAGGGCCACGGCTAAGCCACATCCTCAAGCACCACATCTACACGTCTTTTAAATCCCTCCAGGAACGGTGCCTCCACCACTGCCCAGGACAGCCTGTGCCAGGGCTTGGCAACCTTTTCCATGGAGAAATTTCTCCTGTTTTCCACCTCCAGGTGCTGGGCACCTGCAGAACAACTGCTCTTGCCATCAGGGGCAAAGGAGGCTTCTGCCAGTCCCCGCTGGCCATTCCCACTGCTCTGTGCTGCTCCTCGAGGAGCAGCTCCAGCTCTGAACCAAGAGCAGCTCCGTTGCCTCCACAGAGATCCTGGTAGAGGTCCAGGCTTTCCTAATTCATGAGCACATCGTTAATTATCTGCTGGAAGCCAAAGCCTCAGCATCTTGGTGAGACTAACGAGGCTATTAACAGAGCTGCTTCTTGCCATGCTGGCTTGGGCTGGCCCGGGGCGCGGTGCCGTCCCGGGCGGGTGAGCAAAGGCAGACACAAGTTTTGTATTGCCTCCTCTGGCACCTATTTGCCTTCTAAACCACGTCTGACCACTGCTGAGACCCTTCCAAGGGAAACCGCCGCACCTAAATCCCGAGGGCAGGGAACCCAGCACAGGCAGCTCGGTGAATCCCTGGGGTTTCTAAATCAAGCGCATCCCCGGCGTCCACACAGCGGTGGCTGGGGAAGGGTCGCAGCCAGCCTGGGTGGAGGGTGGAGCTGCAATGCCCGGAGCTGCTGCTCGCGGGAGTTCCCCGCGGCGTTCCCCTGAGCGCAAACACCGATGCTCAAACCCGGCGGTGGCTGCTCCGAGCCGCTGGGTCACCGGGCCCCGTGAGCGGTGTCTCCGTGTGATTTATGCCGTGTTGTGCCGCGCTCTCGCTTGCACCCGCTTGGCTCTCCCGGCGTGAGGAGCAGCCAGTCCATTAAACACTGAGTCATCCTCAGCAGCATTTAATTTTGTGAGGGGCAGCAGTTTGGATAATTAAAGGCCTCCGTCGCCAGTGCCAGCGGCTGTGGAGAGCGGGGCTGACGGGGAAGGCGAGGACACCCGGCAGCACCGGTTAACCCAACACGGAGGAGGTTCAGCTCTCCCTCCCTCCCCTCTCCCCCCGCATTTTGGGGTGGGTTTTAACCTTTTCCTGCCTCAGACAAGGGCTTCCTTGTTCAGGTGAGTGTGGTGATGCTTCTGCCTGGATTTACCACATCCTGATGGGATCTCCCATGGGCAGATCTGCTATCTAGAGGCCTTGGCTTATTAAAAGGACAAGCTGTTCAGGGAGCTGGTAATAAAGCCATGAAAGCTTTTACGAACCAGAGTTGAAGGCACTAATATCGCTGTGCTCTGCGTGGGTGAGAAATTAGACAAGAGTTCCTCCGTGCTGATGGGGTTTTTTTCTCCCCACTATTCATCTTTCTCAACAATTATCTTTTATTTTGATATCTTTCTATTTAAACCTTCAGAACTGCGCTCGGGATGAAAAGGAGGTTGAACTGCTTAACAACCATGCACCTTGCGGTGCGGGGGACCCGGAGGCACGGAGCCACGGGGAAGGTGGCTCGGGCTCTCCCGGGGTTTTGGCAGCAGGAACCATCCCCAGGAGGCAGGCAGCAAACTCCCTGGGGATGGTATCCTGTGGGAGGGCAGGAACACCTCCTCACCGGCAGCCTTGGGAAGAGCCATAACGCTGCGCCTGTGTTGCACCAACATCGTACGCCTGGGGCTGGATAGCTGGGAATTCCTCCTCCTGCTGCTCGTCACCTTTGCATCTGGGTGCCCCTCACCTGCTTTGGGGCTGAGGGTATTTTTTGCAGCCCCTTCGGGGTTGTTTCTACTCTTCTTCCATCCCGGACTCTCGCAATCAATCAGCCGCATCTTTCCGGAATTGCGGACAGCACCTCGAAAACCGAAGGCGGATGGAAACCCTGTGGAAAATCACCAAGATGGGTGTGTGGCTTCATTAGCTGGAGCAATTAGCGTGAGGCAATGCAAAACCACTGGCTCCTGCTCAACCACTGTCCTGAAACACTTCCCCCGTGCACAGATTCCACCTCGGCTGCCTCCTGCCGTCCCCCCTTGTTTCACCCAGTGTCCAGAGAAAGCCTCTCCTGGGATACACAGAGCCCTGGGGCTGCTGCCCTGGACTGAAGGGGCTGAAGATGCTCAGGCTGGATGGGACCTGTCCCTGGAAGTGTGGGGCAGAGGCTAAACAAACTCACTCCACGGGATGCTGGGTCAAGCAGGGATCTGTGTGGCTGCCAGCAGTCCTGCAGTGCTGCCCAAGGCCACCCCTCCTGGCTCCTTGCTCTCTTCCCGCTCTGCCATCCGTATCAGAAGCTGGTTTGGAGCTACCTGAGCAGAAATGCCCCTGTTGGGCCGTGCTGGTGCTCGCAGAGATGTGTCCAAAAGGCACCTTGCTGCAGGCCCAGGCCACGAGCAGGTCATGGCACCGAGTGTGTGCGCAGAGGTGAGATCCCGGGATGTGCCACGCGCGGCACGGGGCAGCGGGAACCCCCCAGCCCCTCCCTGGGTGCGGATCCAGCCCGTCCCCCCGCGCTGCCCCACTCGTCCCGCACCATTTCTCCACCCGCGCTGCCCCGGCTTTGCTGGCGGCCGTTTGTCCTCGTGTCCTTGTCGCTGCCACAGAGCCCGTCTGGATCACTTTTTCTTTTATTCCCTCTGACACTGGTTGTGGTCACAACAAAACTCATCTCATTACGGAAATGCTGAGGGCAGCTGGAAGGGGAAATGGATCCCTCCATCTGGGAAGTGCCAGGTCGGCTGTGGAGCCGGGTCGGAGGGGGCAGCTCGAGTGTCTCGGGTGTGCAGAAGCCGCTCCAGCAGCTCGGGGGTGCGGGAGCCGAAGGGTTAAACGCTGCCGGCATCCTCAAACGGCACCGATGGGAGCAGGAGCCTCTCCATCTCCGAAAGCTGGCAAACAAATTAAAGCAATGTTGCAACTAACGCGTTTCTTTGCAGCAGAGAGGAGGGGAAGAGCAGCTCAAAGGCTGTGGAGACAAAGGCGGTGCAGATGGGTGCTGGGGGACCCGCGAGCGCCACGTGCGCTGCTCCCAGCTAAGCTCGGATTTGCTGCTACGGCTCCGTGACAGCGGCTGGAATAACCTGGGGAGGATTTATGGGAGCCACAGCAGGGCCGAAGGGGGAGCCTGCCTGGAAAGGGCTGTAGCTGGGAATTACTCCGGTGTCGTTGCTTTCTCGGTGCTCGTGTCCCATTTCCGCGGGAGGGACTGCGCGGTGCGGGGAGGGAATATGGCACTGGGATGCTCCAGGCACAGACATCGGCGCAGCTTCTTCCCAGCAGCCGCCTGATACGCGGCAGTCCAGCTTCTCCCACTTGTCTTCCCGGGCTCTTATTTGCGTTGAAGAGAAATTAAACGGAGAGACGTAAATCCCCTTGAACAATATAACGAAGCTGATGGCCCCGGTGGAGCGGGGTCCGGGGCTGGCGGGTGCCCGCGGGGGAGGAGGCCGGTTGGCAGAGTTTGGTGTGTGGTGAAAGGGCTGGGGGAGCTGGGCAGCCGGACCCACAGCCATTGTCCGGGGGCTGCCCCCCAGGGCGGCCTTGTCCTTGTCCCCCGTTAGCAGAAATGGCACATTTCTCTCCGAGGAGGGGCTTTGTCCCCTCCCGCGGCAGCCAGGCCCGCGCAAGGAGCAGATGGAGCCCATCTTGAACGTGCAGTCTCAGCGAAAGAAAAGCCAATAATCGAGTTAATTACAGACGTTATGTGATCGCTGGGGATTCCCAGGGGATGCTGTCGATGGAGCAGCCCTTTGCTCGCCATCCGCAGCCGGCGGGGCCGGGGCACCCGGCCGGGGGCTGAGCTGCCCTCCCTCAGGATGGTTCGAGCGCAAAGCCCCTCTGAGGCACTGACTTGGAGCTCTGTGGTCATGTGGGTCGTGTCCACCCCTTCCCCTGTGTTTTCCCCGGCTGTGTCTCCTGAGGCAGATTCACAGGGCGGCTGGAAGTGCCGAGCAGTGCCTGCTCTCCCCAGGAGCTGCGCCTCTGACTGTGCAAAACGTGACTGTCCCGAGGGCAGAGCATCGCCTGCCTTTGTCTCACTGCCGAGAAAAACCAGGGGAGAAAAGTGCAGCAGCTCCTAAACTCCTCGCTTTAAAAGCGCATTTTAACTCGGCTTGAAAGACCACAGACCCCTTACTCGGAGCCTGTGGGGCAGCTCTGCCACGTCCCCCCACCGTGCAGCGTCTGAGCAGTGACACCAGGGACTTCCCAGAGGAAATGCCTGCCCGGAGGCAGCTCTCAGCTCTAGCGGCCGGAGGATGTGGATGTGCTGGTTTGCCCTCTTGGTGCTTCTGCTCTGCTCCCCATCAGCTGAGCTAATAAAGTTTGGACTCCTTAAATCCACAAATGGTTTCAAAGTCGATTGCCCTGGGCTGGCTTGCAGCTCCCGCCCACCCCTCCCCTCGCCTCTCTGCCGGGGAGATAAGGATGGCAGTGGCTTTAATTCCTCACTTATGCATCGGCTGCCAATTCTCCTGTCCGCTCACCCTTGATAAATATTGCACAAAGATTTGGCGGCCGGCGTGCCAGAGATAAAGGTCCGGTCCCACCAGATCTCCTTCCTCTGTGCCTTTTGTCTCGTTGTGTGTCCCATTTGTTAAACAACCCACCTGCTGCAAGAGGCTCTTCCCGCTCCTGCCTCGGATTATTGGTAAACCTCTGCATGAGCCTCCAGCCTGGGCTGGGAGCTGAGGGCCAGGGAAAGGCGCTGTCATTTCCAGGCCTTGAGCTGTCATTGATCGGGGATCGATAGCGGAGCTGCCTTGGCTCCGAGCTCTCCGGGCCTGGCAGGATCCTCGTCGCTGGCGTCGTGTGGGGGCCGAGGTGCTGCCGTGCCACCTGCGAGCCCACCCCCGGGAGCAGAGCCCAAACCAGCATTTGGGGATGCTCGTGTGCAGCAAACCTATGGAAGAGAGCGTGCCAGGGGTTCTGGCTGGGTTTAGCCTTGCTAAAAACGCCCTTTGCTCCCGGGCGGCCAGGCTGGGTGAGCACGGCGTGGGGTGCCAGGAGCGGGGCTGGCGCTGGGGCCGTGTCCCTGGCAGCTGCCCACCCACCCCACCTGGGTGTCCTGCCCATCCACACCGTCCGGGTTTGCTGGAACTGGCTCCCCCAGCTCAGCAATTCTCGAGGGGCTGAAAGCTGCTATCGGGGGTGCACAAATACCTTACGGAGACGCAGCGCCGATGGAGCTGCTCAGGGGACGGGGTCGTGGCACGGGGAGGGTGCCCAGGGCTGCTGGTCTCTGCCAGGACCATGCAGACAACAGCCCTGATGCTGCAGCTCCTGCCCAAGCCTCAAATTTCAGGCATTGGAGGCGAGGGGACAGGCAGAGGCCATCGACTGGGGTGGAGAGGGAGAAACAGGAGGGAAGGTCTCAAGAAACCTAATCACGGAGTGTGAGTACAGATCTGGTTGGTGGCATGTTAGAGCTGAGATCCCCCTTTGCATCCTCACCCTGAGTGTTGTCTCTCGTATGAGAAGATCGAATTAAAGAAGAGATGAGTGTTGCTCAGGTCTGGATGTGGCACAGAAGTCTGTTATTCCTGCTGGAAGAACAGCTGTCCCAGGCAGCTTCAGGTGCTGTTTAGCTTCCAGGTCTCTGGACTCCACAGTTTGGCAGTGGCTCTGACAACATGGTTTGATCACTATCGTTTCTAAATCCATGAGAAATGTCATCTGAAGTGCAACAAATAACAGTCTGATTATCTGCTGGATCCTAATGCTACTCCCTGGAGATAACAAGCTGCAATTTTCCCCCTGGGCCATACAATAATCGCCCCAATTACTCCCAAGCAGTGGTTATTAAACTCATGGCACCGCTTTCGTTTACAAAGCGAAAATCATTAAGCAGGTGTGTGTGTGTGTGTTCGCTGTTTGGCTGGGAGTGACCGAGGCTGCTCTTGCTTTGTTCTGGGAAAGGAACTCTTGGTGGCTGTGGAAAGCCTCCATGGCTTTCCCGCTCTGTGTGGCACAGTTCTGTCACGGACGGTGCCGAGGAGCCTCCGGATGATCGACCAAATAAAATGCAGTTGGTGTCTGTTAATGCTGGGGTTGGTATCCCGGAGGATGTAACCTCTATCCAAGTATAACATGGAGGGATTTAGGGAGATAGCGTGGTTGGAGGAGCTGGGATGTGACGGGCATATCAAACACAGCCCCGGCCCTCGCAGGAGCGGATGCGTTTGGCCGGATCGCGGGTGGGAACTGCAGGGTGCGCGCAGGACATCGGGGTCCCACGCCAGCACGGGCTGCGGGGTGCTGCCCCTCTGCTCCATCAGCCGCCAGGCAGAGGGGACAAGGTCCCCTCACCTCTGTCCCAACAGGACCCACGCTGTCACGGAGGTTTGATGTCGCCGCAGTGTCTCTGCATGCACGCACCCCCGCACACACGACGGCTCCCACGCGAGCGCGTCCCGCGCCCGCCGCACGCCCGCCCGCTCGGACACGGAGCTTCCAGCTGCCCTGGGAGGAGAACAGAGAAAGCAGAGGGAGGGATGGCCAGGACGAGGGAGGCAGTGCTGGTGAATTATGCATGACTCCAGGAGGGGAGCGTTATCTGCACGGACAAAGGCCTGTGCCAGCAGCCCGGCTCCGCTGTACCTGTGCCTTCCTTCGCCTGCGCTTTATCTCCGCTCCCAGCTTGTAATTCAGCCCAAATATCAGAGGAAGCCGGAAGATTAATTTTCTCTGTTTGCATGGCAAAGGAGAGGGGACACGCTCTCACTCCCGACTCCCAGCTGTTTAATCCTCCACCAAGGCCTGCCGAAGGAAAAGGCAAAAAATTTATCAGCATTGGCAAGTCGCTGGTGCGGGGAGGGGCGTTGGAGCCCGGAGCCCCCCGCCAGCAGGTCGTGGGCACTCACAGCAGGCTCCGTGTGTGGGCAAGGTTTGGGGGGCACCAGGAAAATGCAAACCCTTCCCCCCCTCCCCAGCACTCGGGTCCAGAGGAGGGTGTGGGCTTGGGAGAGCCGGAGTCATTCTCGCGCGTCCCTCCGGCGTGGGAGCGTCCGCGGCTGCGAGTCGCTCAAATATTTAAGAGATGACAACTGTATTAATACAAAAACTAGATAAAGATCCCTTGAGTTTAAAGCCAGAACCATCAGCTCAGCTCTTATTTTCCAGCCCTCTCCCTTTAGCTTACTCCCTGGCTTAAATGAAATCATAAATATCGGCCCACAAAGGTCCTTTGTCACCGCACGCAGCTCCCGGCGACAAGAGGTCATTCATTAAAAGCCAGATGAAGGCAATAGAGACTCCCTTTGTTTTTTAAGGAGTTCAGGATAAGGCCGAGGCTCCTCTGCTGACATTAATGCACCGTTTCCCGACGAGGAGCAGAGAGGATGGACGGCGGGTTCGGCCCATCCCATCCAAGTGCTCTTTACCCCGGAGCTGATCAGCCCTGGAGGAATCACCCCGGCTTCCCTCAGGTGGGACATCACAGATAGACCCGGTTTGTCGTTGGACTGATGGCAAAAACAGGGCCCCCTTGGCCCCCTCCCCACGGACCCCAGGGGCTCCCTTACCCCCCTCCTTGCAATCCCCATGGACTCATCATCCCCCTCCTCACAGGCCCCATGGGCTCTTTCCCCTCCTACCAGCCCCCCATGGACGATGCTCTGGCCACGTTTTGCCCCGCAGAGGGACGGCCGAGGCCCTGCAGCTCCCACCCAGCGCATGAGCCTGATGCCATCTGCCGGCCTCTGGCTCGGGCCGGCCGGGAGAATTCCGGAATTAATTCCCTGAAACGTCCATCTTCCTCTGGCTCAAGCCCGGCCGCCCTCCCTGCTCAGCCTGACGGATTTTTCCTCACGCTGCTGAATAACTCCTTTTTAACACCCCTGCTGCATTAACGCGCCCAGAGAAATGCACCTAAGATCGTTTTTTTCCTCCCTTTTTCTTCCCCTGGAGAAAGGTTGCTGTCTTAAAGTTCTTAATTCCATTTGCTCCCCCCCCGCCTCCCCTTTTTTTCCTTTGTTCTAACGACTGTTTATGAAGGCCATCATACTCTAACTGGTTTTGGATTAAAAGGAACTTAATAAAGGTTTCCCCCGAGCACAAAGCTGCACAAATGGGTTTGCAACTGCACAGTTAATTAGGGGAGCTGGGCAGAGCGGCGGGTGTTTGCAGAGCTTCACCAGAGGACGAGGCTGGCAGGGAGAGGTTTGGCTTCGCTCTTCGCTCACATGGCCAGGCGCCGGGGCACGTCCCCTTCCGTCCTGCCCCAAAAGCTCGAGGTGTGGGGATCACCGGGGATCCCATCGGCGTCGGCGCCAGCCCCGCTCGCATCCCGGGGTTGCACGCCGGGCTCGGCCGGCGCTGCCCGGCCAAGGGTCCCCGGTGGCCGGAGGAGGTGAACGGGCTGAGGACCAACCCAGCGAGGCTGCGGGAGGAGCGGGAGGAGAATTTCTGCTGCCTGAGAATGTGAAGTGCTTCCGCCAGTAATCGCCGGAATCATCAAATTAGCATAAATTCTATTAACGGTTTCCCAGATGAGACATTTCAAGGCTTCTCCCCCCCCCTTCCTGACACAAACAAAAGAGAATATAATTACTTTGCCATAAAGCAGCTCCTGAAAAGGCCCTCAGTCCTTCTGCCTTTCTTCTCCCTTGGAATAAAGCTCCAAATGAAAGGTGCTCCTGACCTCACTGCTCTCACCATCCATCAGCCGGGGAGGAGGAAAGAGACTCCACAAAGGTTTTTGGGGCCTGGGACCGAGCAGGGGGGGCCCGTTTGCCGGGTTCACATCGCATCACAGGTGGGGGGGAGTTCCGAGAAGCTTTTTGGGGTGCTCGGATCCCGCCCCCCTCCCGACCCAGAGGACGATTTGGAAGGATGGTCGAACACACGTGGAAGAGATGTGATTTGCGTGACACGAGCCCGGCGCCCGCTGCAGTCGCTCACTACGAGCATCGCGGGGGCAATCAGCTAAAATAATGCTCCTTTTCATTGGCACGAGATTGCGGATGACAATTTGGAAGAGAACAGAATTTGCTTATGAGCAAAAGCCTCCTTAACTCTTCAGAACGACGCTGAAACAAACTCGCTCTGCCTATAAATACGATCTGCCAATAGAGACATCTTAGCTGCGAAGATTTAATTACGGGCAGGAGCTGCAGGAGGCCCCGGGGCTGACACCAAGAGCAGCCGAGCCTCATCACAAATGGGGGCTGTACCTGCATGAGAGGCCCTCGGCAGAGCCAGGTGTAACTTTCAGCCTCCAACCTCTTTCCAGACAGGGGCAAATTGGGCTTTTGGGGGATTTTCTGTGCCAAAAGGTCACATATCAAGGTCAGAACCTTTCTCTTGCTTGGCCATTGGCTCAGGGGACGAGTTGTGTCTCTTCTAGGCCCCAGTTCCCCTATGAAGTGTAGATAATTTTGGCTCTCTTCTTCAAGGAAGCCTCATTAATGTTTACTTTTCCAGAGATCTTGAGGCATTTTACAATCTATTACGAATTAATTATTATTAAGTTAAAACAAACTCTGTACCCTAAATAAAGCAGCTCCAACAAAGCAGCTGGATGATGAGAGCAATCTGCTTTATGAACTCCCTTTTCCACCGCGCGATTTTAAGCATTTAGTTCCGCTTTCTAATTGCTAATATCCATTCTTCAATTACCCGCTGTTTTGTCTCAAATTTAAAAGATTAAAGCACGTTGTTATTTTATGATTATGCGAGTTCCCTTTGTGTAATTGTTGGGTTTGAGTTTCATCCGTTTGCATATTAAACGCCTGCACAGGGAAGACTTCGCATGCGGCTCGAAATGGGTTTCGCCTTCGGCACAAGTTGCCGGCTGTTACTCAAATCAGCGTTTAAAAAAACAAAACAAAAAAAACCGGGCGAAGCACCGTATTTCTCAAGCGACAGCGCTTAACAAACAGCCCCGCGGTGAATGTCAACGCGCACCGGCGGCACCCGGCCCCTCGCGCGGAGCTCTCGGCGCCCCGCACAAGCAGCGCGGGGGGCTCAGGCCCACCCGCGCCCCGTGCCGGTGGCTCTGCTCGAAAGAACGACCAGGGCTCGGCCTGAGAGCGGCTCTTCCAGCCCGGGACGGCCCCTCCGGGGCTCCGGGGACGGAGCAGCCCCGCGGCCGGGGGTCCCGGGCCCTCCCGGCGCCCCCGTTGCCGAGCAACGCGCGCCGGCGGCCGGCGGCCAGCAGTAAAGATGGCGCCCGGCCGNTTGGCTGGCAGCGGGGATTCAAACCGGAGCGCGGGGCCGTTGGGGCTGCGCGCGCGGCCGGGGCCGGAGCTGCGGCCCGCGTGAGTGACCCGGGAGGGCCTGAGGGGACCTTGGGGGGGCTCAGGGTGAGCGCGGGGAGGGGGAGAGCGAGAGCGAGAACTGAGAGGGACTGGTGGCTCGGGGGAGTGCGGGGGGATCGGGAGGGCCGAGGGGAACGGCGGGGCCCGGACCCGCCCACGCCCATTCCCCCCGGTGGTTCTCGGAGCCCCGTTCGCCCGGCTCGGAGGGCGGCGGTGGGCGCCGTACGGGCTGGGCCGGTCCGGTCCCTGCGGCCTCCCGGCCTCGGGGGGTCGCGGAGGGCGCGGGGATGGTGGTGCTGGTTTACAAGGCATCGGGCTGGGCGTGCCCCGTGGTGTGAGTCCGCGCTGCGAGGGCAGAGCTCTCCCGGGCCCCGTAGGCCGCCTCACTCCAGAAAGCACCGAGGTATCGGTGTGCCTGCCACGTCCGTACCCGTGAGTCGGGTGCCTCCTGATTCTGGCGTGCTATGTTTCCCTCCTGGCACCTCTCCCCGCCCTTCCAGCACACCAGCTCGTTTCCCGGCCCTGCCTGCCCCAGCCACCTCTCGCGTTTAGTGAAGTCATTTCTGTCTTGCTGAGCTGGAGACTTTCCCCTTCGCTGCCTCTGTTTATGCCGTTGTTGCTGCTGTTTGAGAGAAATGTGCTGACTGGTTGAATTTTAACAGCTATTTGCAGGAGGAGCTGTAACTTAACATGCAGCTAAATTTAAAACTGTATTAAAATTCCCCGGAATGTTGCTCCTATTTTTATCTTACAAAGTGCTGAAAACTTGCAGGTTTTTAGTGGCCTATATAGTACCAAGTTATTTGTAGACAGGGCACGGGCTGTGTTCTGCATCCTTTCTGAAGGGAAGGACTCGGGTTCCCTCATCTCGCCTTGGGTTCTGAGCCTCTGTGCCGTGCTGGAGGACAGTGGAAGCACTAAGGTGGGCAGATTTGCCTCTCTCCAAGGCTCTGTTACCCACAAACTGTGGAGGGCTGTGGGTTTTCATTCCCAGTGGGGGGAAAAAAAAAAGTAGATGCACATATCTCTCCATAAAACATGAGTTTTGTTCGTGCAGCTTCTCAAACTCGCCTGAAAGCATCGCAACCAGCAGCTCTGAGGCTGGTCCTCTTTTATCCGGGCTGGTTCCTGTCGGGAGGTGGGAGGGAAGGGCGGGGCTGCTTGTTTAGCTGTGGTTTTTTGGTTTTTTTTGGCAGGAGGATGGAGACCGCCATGGTGAACCTGCGGGCTCTGTACGAGCAGCTCACGCGCCAGGCCGAGCTTCTGAACGAAGGAAACGAGTACCGTGAGTTCTGTCTCCGAGGTGTTCCTGAAAAATCTGCTGAAGATGCTAAAACCGGTCCAATCTGGGATTTTCCTTTACTGAAAAACACGAAGTCCTGGCTGGACTTCTATGCAGGGCCACGTTCTGCTTGTAGCAAACTGGCTTCTTGCAGCGTCTCGTGTTGCAGCTCTTCTGGCTGGCGCTGACAGGAAGGGCTTGGTCTGAAAAATGGAAGAGCTCGTGGATATCTCTTCTGTGGGTGGGCTGGCCCAAAGGCTGGGTTCCCCACGCCTCAGTTGGGAGCAGGTTATGGAGGCTCAGGTTGCACACCAGGAGGAATTTCTCCATGGAAAGGGCGGTCAGGCTTTGGAAGGGGCTGCCCAGGGAGGTTTGGAGTCCCCATTCCTGGAGGTGTCCAAGGAAGGCCTGGACGTGGCACTCAGTGCTCTGGGCTGGTGACAAGGTGGGGATCGGGCACAGCTCAGACTCGATGGTCCTGGAGGGATTTTCCAACCTCAGGAATCCTGGGATTCTGTGTGAGCAGATACCTGCTGCCAGCTGCTCCTCTCCTTTGCCCAGCTAAGGCTTCGTGTGCTCTCTCCCCAGAGTTTATTCAGTTAGCCAAGAGCTTTGAGGAGCATCGGAGGAAGTGGCAGCAGACGGAGCACGAGCTCAGCAGGTACAAAGATCTCCTCATGAAGACGGAAGCCGAGCGCAGCGCCCTGGACGTGAAGCTGAAACACGCCCGCAATCAGGTGGATGTGGAGATCAAACGGAGGCAAAAAGCCGAAATGGACTGTGAGAAGCTGGTGAGTAATTCCTTCGTTACCCGTCAGCTCTCGAGAGTGTGGAGACAAGGTGATTAAACTGCATCGATCAGTGGCAAATAAGGACTGGCACTCGTGGGAAGGAAAAAAATAAAAAAAAAGGCAAAAAAAGCAAGGAATTGGCTCGGCTCCTCGGAGCAGCCTTCTGCTTTGATCTGGGAGAGGAGACTGGCTGCTGGTGGAGCTGAGCTGCCATTACCCGCCTGCAGCCATTAGCAGTCCATTGACACAAGTTCTGGGAGCTTATCTCTGGTATCTCAAGCACTTGGTCGGGTGTTACAGTAATTAAACACAGCGTATCCAGCTGCCGATGTTATCTGTGCTCACAGGAGCGGCAAATCCAGCTGATTCGGGAGCTGCTCATGTGCGATGCTTCCGGCGGCAGCATCCAGCTCAGCGAGGAGCAGAAGTCTGTCCTCGCCTTCCTGAACAGGCCACGGGCTTCTGTGGGAGGTTCAGGTAACAAAAGGTAGGGAAACAGCGTTTTATCGGAGGTGTCAGGCATCAATCCAGCTGTCGGCCTCGGTGACACATTCCACACCCATGTCAACCGTTTTCCTTTTTGTTCCACTTTAAAATCCGGCTCTTCTGAGTCAGTTAGATTGTTCTGGAACTGTGACTGACTGGAAGCCAAACTGATACAAGCGTCTCCTAATTTTTGTTTTTTAGGCTGTCTACAATAGATGAATCTGGCTCAATTCTGTCAGACATCAGCTTTGACAAGACTGATGACTCACTGGTAATGTAACTCCACGTCCTCAAGTTCTCCGCCCCTGTAAAGCCCGAGGGGAGGGGGTTGATCTCCAGAGACCCTTTGTGTTTAGATTACTGGGGTATTAGACTGGTTGAGCTGATTTGCATTTCCCGGGTGTGCTGTTGGCTAAAACTTGATGAAAGCCCTGGCCAGGGGCTGCGTGGTATTTACCAGTAACCTGTGCTGTGTATTTCCCCCAGGACTGGGACTCCTCGGTGGTGAAAGCCGTCAGGCTGAAGAGGAGAGAGAAGCGGGTGCGTTGTTGTTCGGTTGTTCCCTGTCACGCGGTTCCCATTGTTCGCCCCGGCTGCCACAATGCCACCATCTGTCCCCTCACAGCCACCTGTAGTGACCTCTGAGCCGCCAAGCACAGTCAGACCTCACACGGACGTGCTCCTGCTGTGGGGGTTTAGATTAAAACTTAGGTCTGATGTCACTACTGAAAATGAGTGGAGTTTCTGTAGATCCTGTGCTGTTACAGTCTGGGGTTTGCAAGAAAACACTTGGAGATCACTAACAGCTCCCAGATTAGGGGAGAATGATGTAGGGAGTTAGCGTTTTTCTCTTCTGTAAAGGAGCTCGTGGTTGTTCTGCTTTAATCTGCAGAAGATACAGGTAGCAAGAGCCTGAAACCATCACCTGGTGGAGCTGGGAGGAGTCTGGGACTCGCTTAGTTGCTGGTTTTTGTGTGGGTAGTTTGTGGGTTTGTTGGGGCTTTTTTGTCCTCCTTTCTTAGGCTGGGTTTCTTTTTTTTCCTGAACTGGATTATAAAGCTGGCCAGGAAAATTATTTGAAAGAGCAGCATATTGGGGTTCCCTAATTTTCCTGGCACCTCCAAGGTTGCCACGAGGCAGAGGTACCGCTGAAGGACTCGTCTGCACACACCACAGATGCACGAAGCATTCAGTCCTTCTAATTATCCTGGACCAGTGTAATGCCAAGTTAACAGCATTCCTGCTTCCTAGACAAGAATGTGCTCTCTTTTCAGCGCTCTTCCAGGCAGTTTGCTGAAGGCCCCCCAGGTCCTCAGAAGAAATCCAGATCCATTAGCAACACAGCAGACCAGGTACGGTGGTCCCAGCTGGGTTTGTGTGCCCTCGGTCACAGTTCCTGCCTGTTTCCAGGGCTGCTGGAGCTCCCTGGTTCTGTCAGCATTCCCGTCACTGATGGCATGTTTGTCGTTACAGGCTAATGAATCCATCGTGGCAAAGACCACTCTGATGGTCCCCAACGATGGTGGCCCCATTGAAGCTGTTTCCACCATCCAGACCGTGCCTTACCCTCGGAGGAGCCGGAGGAGGAGCGGTAGGTGTAACACCTCTGTCCCGCCCTGACACAACTGCTCAGCTCATCCTGAAACGTTCCTCGTTCCTTCCAGGACCTGGAAGCTGCTTCTGGTTTAGGATGCCCGTGTTTTTGGGGGCAGAGGGTGATTCCAGCCAGTCAGCTTCTTCCTCTTGTGTCTTCCAGGTGCTTTGCAGCCTTGGAACAGCGAGTCCAGCATAGGCAGTAAGCAGCTGGAGTCCAAGTCGGACACCGATGGCTCCAGCACCCCGCAGCACAACGCGGGAGTGAGGCTGCACGACTTTGTTTCGAAGACGGTGGGTCTGCAGGCAGGAGGAGCTTGGAAAAGCATCTCCTTCCATCTTGAAATGTGTGTGATAAGAGGCTGCCAGCTGTGGCAAGGGAGGTTTAGGTTGGATATTGGGAAAAGGTTCTTCCCCCAGAGGGTGCTGGGCACTGCCCAGGCTCCCCAGGGAATGGGCACGGCCCCGAGGCTGCCAGAGCTCCAGGAGCGTTTGGGCAGCGCTGCCAGGGATGCACAGGGTGGGATTGCTGGGGTGTCAGTGCAGGGCCAGGAGCTGGACTGATGATCCCTGTGGGTCTCTTCCAACTCAGGCTATTCCACGATTCCGTGATTACATCTCAGGTCAATATGAACTGTACCAGTCACCTGCCTGGATCAGGGAACTGTCACCCAGTGTAATTCCCGCTGAGCTGCTACACTGCCCTAACCTCTGCCATCTATGTGCTCTGGATCATCAGGTTATCAAGCCAGAATCGTGCGTTCCCTGTGGGAAGAGAGTCAAGTTTGGGAAGATCTCTCTGAAGTGCAGAGACTGCCGGCTGGTCGCTCACCCGGAGTGCCGGGAGCGCTGCCCGCTGCCCTGCATCCCCACGCTGACGGGCACTCCGGTCCGCATCGGGGAGGTGCGTCCGTGCTCGCTCAGCTCCAGCTTTGCCTTCCCCAGCAAACTCCTGTTGCTCGGAGCTGCATAATAACATGCAAATGAGCTTGCTAATGCATCATTCCACAAGCGGGGAGGGGGATGTAGGGGTGTGATGGTAGGAGGGCGTTGAGTGGGGAAGGTGGCAGCTCCGGGCAGGCGATGCAGCGTTGTGCTGATGGATGGGATGTCTCTTCATCAGTCCTGAGAAGAGCAACAATTCTTGTTTTCAAACCATAGATCTTGCTGTGAATTCCTGAGAGAGTATTTTCCATGTCTTGGTAACTGAATCCCTCTTTTTTTTTTTTTTTTTAATTTTCCCTTCTGCCTTTTAGGGCACCTTGATGGATTTTGTCCCTTCTACTCCTCCAATGATCCCTTCCATCATCGTGCACTGTGTTAATGAGATCGAGCAACGAGGGCTGCATGAGGTAAGAAGAAAATGAGGTGTGAAACAGCGCTAATGAAATGGGCTGTGGTGTTGGGGAAGCAAATTGTTAACCCAAATACCCCTTATTTATGGTGTGCATTGTGCTGCTCAGTGGGTGAGTCAGGTGTGGAGAGAAGGTGGGGGTGGAAGAACATCAGCTGACCTCCTCCTCTGAGCAAAGCTTTGTGCCAACAGACAGGCCTTTACCGCATCTCTGGCTGCGACAAGACCGTGAGGGAGCTGAAAGAGAAGTTCCTTAGAGCAAAAAACATTCCTCTGCTCAGTAAAGTGGACGATATCCACGCCATCTGCGGCCTTCTCAAGGACTTCCTGCGCAGCCTGAAGGAGCCCCTTCTCACTTTCCGGTTAAACAAGACTTTCATGGAAGCTGCAGGTGAGGAATTGCTGCATGACCTCTCCGACTCTTTCCTTAGGCTCGATGGTTGTGGTTTTGCTGTCGAGTGAGCCAGCAGGCCTTGGTGCTCTGTGGAGCCCTCGTGCCTGAGTTCTAGCTGGGCAGGATACAAGATCATTGGCACAGCATGAGAAGTTTCTGGCTTCCTTATTTCTCTGGGTAGCTGTGGCTGTGAGGGGAATATTGCAGCTTCTGGGAACGCTTTCTTAGGTCTAAATATCAATTTTTCCCTCTAGAAATCTCGGATGAGGACAACAGCATCGCTGCTATGTACCAAGCAGTTGGAGAACTCCCTCAGGCCAATAGGGACACCTTGGCTTTCCTCATGGTCCACCTGCAGAGGTACGTCCTGATGGACAGGGAGGTTGGAACCAGGCGATCTCGGAGGTCCCTCCCAACCCAAACCATTCTGTGCTCTGACAGGGGAAGGTTATACCCCACTGGTGCTTTTTCTCATTGGGTCTGGTTACTGCTTGTGAGCATGAAGTCCTCGTTCTGGAACAAACCTGCTCACTCAGAGGCTGAGTGTGCGTGGGACAGGGGGCTCGTACCACAAGTGAAGGGGCGAAGCTACGTTCTTTCTTAATTTCTTTTACTACAGGGTGGCTCAGAGCCCGGATACTAAAATGGACATCTCCAATTTGGCCAAAGTCTTTGGCCCCACAATAGTTGCCCACGCGGTACCAGATCCTGACCCCATGACCCTCCTGCAAGACACGAAGCGTCAGCCCAAGGTGGGACAAACCTGGGGGATTTTATCTCTTCCCACCCAAGCCATTCCGTGGTTCTGTGACCAGTGACTCACGGGTGTCTCCGCAGGTCGTGGAGCGGCTTCTGCTGCTGCCCATGGACTACTGGAGCCAGCTGATGATGGTGGAGCAGGAGAACATTGACCCAGCACACGTGATTGAGAACACCAACGCCTGTTCCACTCCACGGACACCCGAGGTTCAAGGTAACCCTGGTTTCTGCTCTGTTACTGGAAACAACAACCCTCAATCCAAGCAGCCCAGGAGGCTCTCTGAGCCAGCCACTCCTCGCCTCATGGAGGAAGAGGGAAAAGCAAAGTGTGCCAGGAAATGCCAGATTTGTCTAGTGCTTGTGGCAGACGCCAGGGAATGTCTGATGTTCCCTGCGCGGCAAAGAAAACTTCAGCTGTCCCCACACTGCGCTGCTCTCTTTTGGCAGTGAGCATTCTGGGACCCCTCACCACTCCAGAGCAGCAGCTCTCCAAGACTCCCTCGTCCAGCTCCCTGTCCCAGAGGGTCCGCTCCACCTTCAGCAAGACCACCCCCAAGTAAGTGGCAGTGGGTGCCATGTCTGGAATGACTGCAGGTGATTCGGGTGGTCAAGGAGAACTAAAATGAGGCTTTTGGGGGCAGCCCGCACTTAAACAACTCTGTCAACCCTCCCTTAATCCGTGCTGTGGGAGCAGGAGCCCCTGACAGGTTACAAACTTTATCTAGGGAAAGGAACGTTGTTTGGGAGGTGGGTGAAATTTGGGTGAATGTTCCCTGGAAAGGGAGATTGTTGGACCTCTGTGTCCAAAATTCCAAACTGATATTTTTTTTGTGTTTCTCTTGAATCAGATTTGGGAGCAAAAGCAAGTCAACAACCCATCTTGGGCATCAGGGTAACTTCTTTGCCTCTCCTATGTTGAAGTGAGGACCTGGGAGTTGGTCTTGTCCTGGTATTTGCACACCAATGTTCACAAGTAGAAGAAACACAGGTTGTCTCCTTGGCCCCTGGCAGTTTATGTTAAATGACGTTTTGCCGTTTATCTTTCAGCTTAACCAAGACTTTTAATGGGATTTTATAGTGCAATTTATTTTTATTATCTAACGCTGTGCTGAATGTAGTATTGGTGACGACAGTAACAAGCAGGATATGTTCAGTGTTAATCATTAAAAAAAAAACTCTAGAGAACTGGCATTTTCACTAACATCCGGTTTTCTCCCTGTATGAAGTAGAGCAGTCACAAAATGTGTCAGTTGGTTGGGGTTTTTAGGACTCCGTAGGATGTTCTGGACACAGCAGTGTCTGAACTTGGTCGGAATCCAGGCTTTCCATCAGCACGGAGCCTGTAAGTCCCACCTGGCTGGCGGTGCAGCCGGAATCCTGAGGATGGCAGTGTTGGATTGGGCTGGTGGACAAAAGCCTCCCTGTAACGAACTGCCCGAGGGACCGTGGCTCCTCTAAAGGAACACTTCCCAATGCTGTCTTTGCAAGGGGTAAATTCTGTAGAGGACTGTGAAGATGTAAAGCCAAAGGGTTCCTGGGCGTAGCCTGAAGGAATTAGTGCTGCTCATGCTGCTGGTGAGGGGAAGGAGGGTGGCTCAGGGCGGGTGGGAGTTCTGCTTTCCCAGGTCGGGGTCTGGGCCCTTGCTCAGTGCTGCGTGAAGACACCTGTGGAACACACACAAGTTGATGAAGCAGCTGTTTTTATTGAGCTCTGGGAAAACTGTCCTGGCTGTGCAGTTAAGTAAATCCTGATGTTTTATGTGACCCACAGTTCTGCGTTCTCTGGCTCGTGGTTTTAACTCGTGCTGTGTATTTTCACCCAGGCATGCGTGGCCTCACTGGAGGCTGAGGGGCTGCTCTCTGAGGAGCTCCTGCCCCAAGGACTGATCCCAGCCAATGTTGCTGCTGGGGGCAGGATCCTGCCCCAGGCTGTGGCTCCTGGCTCCAGGGCAGGAAGGAGGACGACAGGTTTGGTCCCCACTATTGTGCTGGGAGGTGAAATAGCCTGGGGTGGGTGTGGTGGCCTGGGGTGTTTCTCTTTCCCCGTAGTTTTGAGGTCTGGGGGGCGAAGTGTTTGTACTCTGGTGCTGACCCACTGCTGGGGCCCCCCGGGCAAGGGGGTGTTTCTGGCCTCTGGGGTTCTCAGACACACCAGATGTGCATGAGAGGGGCACTCAGGCATGTTCTCCTTACCCAAATTCTGTTTATGGGCACACCTGGTCCTTCCCTGGAGCATCTTCTCCCAGACTAGGTCCTTGCCTGTTCCTCATTGGAGCAGAAACAAGGTCTCTGTCGGCGGGACCTGCTGAGGGACATCTGCCCTGGTCTCTGTGGCACTGCTCTGTGGGGACAGGTGGGGTCTGGGGACACCCGAGGAAGCCACCCCCACTCAGGTACTGCTGGGCACAAAGGTGGCCCTGGCGGGGCTTGGGGATGTGACTGGGATGGGGGGTGCCCACCTGTGCCTGCAGGGAAGGGCACAAGCTCCAGGTGGGAGTTACAGGGACAGGGCAGAGGAAGGGCCTGGGGGGATGGAGGGTGAGCACAGTGAGGAGAGGGCAGATCCTTGGTATCCCAATGCTCTGGATGCTTCAGGCTGCAAGAAGACACCAACAAGGAGAAATCACACAGAGAAATATTTATTGATCCAAGAATGTTAAAAGCCTTGCTTTGACTCCAGAAACAGGGATGAAAATGTCATTCCTGGTGGGAACCATTAGAAGAAAGCTCCTGGTCTATGCCCAGGCAGGGACAGGCGTGCGTGTGCTTCTGAGGATTAATGCAGATCAAATCACCCCTGTGGGCTCCTTAATCAGTGGCATTTAATGCATTGGGACGAGCCAGTGACCATCTGTGTCCTGCATCGAAGGGCTTCACCCTCATCGTGACTCCTCAGTGATCTTAGGGAGGAATCCACCTCCTGGTTCGCTGCAAAGGGCAGAATTCTCGTAATTAATGAGCTGATTTCTCGCACTGCCCTAATCAGCATTCGGTTCTGATCAACGGCAGCTCCAGGGGCGAGACACCTGCAGAAGACTGTGCTCAGACCCCGTAAGCCA
Source organism: Gymnorhina tibicen (assembly GCA_013399875.1). Lineage (NCBI taxonomy): Eukaryota > Metazoa > Chordata > Aves > Passeriformes > Artamidae > Gymnorhina > Gymnorhina tibicen. The sequence continues at coordinate 226,919 of VXAZ01003011.1, forward strand.
AGTCCTTCACTCTTGTTTCCGTTCCGTCTGGGAGGAGCAGGACACAGCAGCGCGTGTAAGGTTTGGTCACTGGGTGACCCGCGGGCGGGGCTGGGTTTGGTGGCTGAGCAAGGGGACGACGCGAGGAGCCAGCAGAACCGTTACGCGCGAGGGCCGGGCCCGCTCCGCGGAGACGGGCGCTCCTTTCGCCCTTCTAGTCTTGGAAAAAGTCATGCCCTGCTCTGACGGGGCTGAGGCTCTCCCCATCATCTAAACTGAGCGCAGAGAATTCCTCAGGCAGGTGCCGGTCGGCCTCCTTGATGAAGCCGAGGATGGCGTCGGCGGTGGCGGCGTCACCGTTGCGCTGGCAGATCTGAGCCATCTTTTTCAGCCTGCGCCCACACTCCCTCCTCTGGTTTGTCTGCACGGAAATGCTGTAACCATCCATGAACTTGGCTTTTGCCCTTTCCTGGGATCCCCCCCGGTAGAGGAAGAACTTTCCCCAGTGGAGATTCAGGGCTTGATGGCATCTGAGGCTCAGGGCGTCGGATTTCTCCTGCACCTCCTTGTAGATCTCTTCTTCCCCTGCCGGGTCTCTTACACCAATGAACTCTGCCAACTGCAGCTTGACGAGTGTGAGGTCAAGGTCTGGATGTTTCTGAACAATTTGCTGGAGGTCCTTGATGGCTGCATCCAGTATATCATTCTTGTCTTCCTCCCTTGCTCTAAGCCACTGTTGCTTGTAGCACTTGGCCAAGGCCTGGTAGAGAAGGTGGTAACCCGGGTCCTGCTGCAGGGCTCGCTGGAAGATCTCAATCGCTCGCTCTGTCGACCGTGACATCCAGAACAAAGCTGATGATTTGAGGACCTCGGGGTCAGAGCTTTTCTCTGCACATTCTTCGATCAAGCCAATTGACTTTTCCCCATCTAATTGTTCGAGTAGCCTGGCCAAATTTATTTTGGCTCTGTAGTTGTTTGGCTGCTCGTGCACAATTCTTTCCAAATGGATTATGGCTTCGTTTGCAATATCGGGCTGCCAGAAGAAAACCCAGGAGGAAAAAAGAGCCATTCCGAGCCCGGTACGGAAAGATCTGTTCTCTGGCTCAAGCATCAAGGCCACCTCGAAGCACTCTCTTGCCCGTTGCCCGTTGCGGGCTCTGATAGCCAGGAGGGACCAGCCTTTCTGGGCCAGGATGCCCGGGATCAGCCGCACATCCCAAGGAGTTGGGCAGAGCTGCTGAATTCGTTCCAGGCAGCTTTCAGCCTCCTGATAGGAGGCCTGAAGGTAGTAAATCCAAGCGTAATTCCCGCAGATAATCAAGGAACCGGCAGTAGATGCCGGCTGCTTCTCTTCCCTGTTGTGCTCCTCAGCAGCTCTGAGGCTCTGCAGAGCTTCCTTGCTCTGGTTGTTGAGCTGGTGCAGGTATGCCTGGAGCCCCAGGAGGGCCACCTGGTTCTGGTGGACCGTGTGCTTGATCTCAGCATCCAGCTTCTGCAGGATGTGCGGAGGGTTGAAAGAGTCAACACCCAGCTTCCAGGTGAAGTGACACTGAAGGGCATCCAGCTTCTCCTTCAGCTGCTCCTTGCTACAAAGAGGAAATGGTGAGTTACGGAAGGGTGGGACTGTGGGGTGCCCGCAGAGAGCGGAAAAGAGGAAGGGAAGTAGAGCAGGGGGCTCTCTCTGGTTGCTCAACGCATCCCTTGCACCCAGGTTGCTAAAGAACCTGCAAATCGTTGTTCCAGCCTGCCCGTTTTTCAGGGAGCTGTCTGTGAGCCTTCCCCTCGGAGAACAGCAGGCCAGCAGTGGAGTCACCAGTGCCTGGAGCCAGGGCTGCTCTCCTACCTAAGACAAGGGCCCTGGGATGGACTGCAAAAAGGGAGACTAGACACAGCCACACCCACGTGATGAAAACTTGTCACTTCTGTGGGGAGCAAGCAGGGGTTGTGTCTCCAGCTGAAAGGTGAGCAAATGTTGCAACAAAGAGCCCGACAAGGTCATGAAGATATTGGACTGGAGTATCTCTTCCATGAGGAAAGACTGAGAGAGCTGAGACTCTTCAGCCTAGAGAAGAGAAGGCTCAGAGGGATCTTGGAGCTGTAGAAATACCTGAAGGGAGGGTGCAAAGAGATGCCAGGCTTTTAGAGTGGTGCCCGGTGCCAGGGCAAGAAGGGCACCAACAAGCTCAGGAAGCTCCATCTGGACATCTGGGAACTTAACTGTGAGAAGAAGAGAGGAGGCCTTGCACAGTTTTCCTGGAGAGGCTGTGGAGTCTCCATCCTCAGAGACCCCAAAGCTGTCTGGGGGCAGTCAGGGGTGAGTTACAAAGGGTGGACAAGGCGACCTTCAGAGGACCTTTCCAGCCTTAACCACGGTGAGATTCTGAGCCAGGATGTTGTGCTGAGCCTCCTCCCCCCCACACCCCGTCGCTGTGGGAGCTGTGACAAGAGCGGGTGCTGTGCACTCACCTCATTTTTGCTGCGGGCGTCATGTCACCGGCGAGGGACGATGGCTCAGCTGCACCTCTTCCACCGTGGCTGGGACAGTCTGTAACCTGTGGACTGAGCTTTAAATAGGAAAGCTCTCTCCTGGGTGGAGTCTGACTAAACCATGTGTCTAGGATGAAACAAAACTGAAAGGGCTTAAACCAAAGAGAAAAAGGATCCTCTTCGTGTCTTGCAGTTACCACCTTCCCTTCATAAAAAAAAATGACACTGGGGTCTGGGTAGGCAAGAAAAGGGAACCCCGTGGTCAGAGCAGCGGGGTCTGAACTCCTCCCTGGAGACCTCCCCCCTGCCGAAAAGGACTTTGGTGTCACAGCTTTTAGGAAGCACCTGGTGTAGGACGATGGAGGACCCCGGGCTGCCGGATGGAAACGCGGCATCACCGCTGCCAGTGAGGAGCCAAAGGCTCCGTGTGGCTCTGCGGGAACCCCGTCCCCGGGGCTCGTCTGGATCCCGCCTGGCAGCTTTGCTGGAGTTTGTCCCTGTTGTTATTGCCCGTAACAGCAACTGCCCAGCAAAAAGGGGACGGCAACCGCATTTGCACAGTTCTGCGTGAGGTACAGCAGGGTCCCCGGGGCAAATCCCGAGTCCTTCCTTAAGGAGCAGGAAACGCTGCCAAGAGCGCAGAACGCTGAGCTCGGGGTGGCCCCAGGGGTGTTAGCAACTCGCTGGGAAACGCTGACAGAGCGCAGGACGCCGAGCTCAGGGTGGCCCCAGGTGTGTTGTTAGCAACTCGCTGGGAATCCAGGACTGACCCCTGAGGTTTGGGCAGGTGACAGAAACCAGTGGAAGTGACAGAAAAAATAGAGGTAAAATGCAGACGCACGGTACCTCTGGGTGTAACGGGGAACTGCAGCCCTGGGAAGAGAGATTCCAGTGGAGAGAGTAGTAGAAAATACATTAAAAAAAGTAGCCTCAAGTAGACTCTGAACAGAGAAGGAAGAAACCACCAGCTTTAGAATCACATTCCTCCCAGCACAGGAGAAAAAGCCTATCACCATTTCCCCTTCAGGATGCTGATGAGTCACTGCAGCAGCATAAAGGGAGGAGGAGAATTTACTGCTGGAGGAGCAGGGTAGATGCTTTTATCTTCTCTGTTTATTTTTTTTCTATTGCTGACAACCTTTAATAGAAAATGAGTAATTTGGCTGGGAGTGTTAGCGCTGCTAACAATGAGTGATTGCTCTGTCTTGATTAGGCTGAAGCATTAATTAGACAACCAATAACGTCTAATTCTCGAATCCTCACATCAGCGTTGCCTTTCAGCCTCTTTCTGTGCATTTGGGCTCGACCAAGCTGCTCCTCTCTTGCCCGTGGGGGCCAGGACGGGGCTGTGTGAGCGGGGTGCTGGGCGGATGTTTTGGCTCCCTGGGCTGGGGCAGAACTGGCAGGATGGAGGAGAAAATTCGCTGCTCAAATCCCTCAGGCCTTGACAACAGTTCTTGGCTACTTCTGCTAATATTAGGGCTGGTTTGAGGATGATTACAGTTCTGTGCAACAGCTATTAATATCATACAAAGCTTGGATGGAAGTCAAAAATAACAGCAAATGAGAAAACTACCGACCAGCAGCCAAACAGGAAGTGCAGGCAAGGCTTGGTGTTGTGGAAGATAAATGGTGGGAAGGAAAAGCAAAAGAGCTGCAATAAGATGCAGAGGGAAAAAAAAAAAATACAAATATTTTTGTTGGTGGTTTGAAAACAGTCCTTGGCTTCAAAACATTCTGTTACATCAAATAATGCTGATCCAATTCTGAGCTGGTTGAGAGGAAATCCTGGTTTATTTGCCCAGAAAAACACCTGCTTGTTATGAAGTTCCTTCAGCTGGTTCTGGGCCACAGGGAAGGGGCTCTGAACCACCAGAGCGAGCTGCAGCGTGCAGCAGGGGAGACAGAACCTGGAAATGCTCTTCTGGAAACGGTGCCTGCAGCGTTGGGAAGCTTCAAGAAGCTCCACCTGAGTAGCAAAGGCCAGAATTAAAATTACTCGGAGGTGCGGCCGCAGAGTTTCCCTGACAGAGCTCGAGTCCTGGCTGAACACCTGAGCTCTTTCTCCGTTAATTGGCCATAACTTCCTTACCGGCACCCAAGTTCGGGTGAGGCTTCCCCGAGTGAGAAGGGAGGGAGTAAAAAGGCGTTTCCAGTTGGTCGTGGGTTCCTCCCGCCCCTTCCCAGCTCCCGCCGGCCCCGCTCCTCCCGGCTGCGCTCGCTCTGCGGGCGGCTGTGCAAACCTGTCCGGGGAAAGAAGGTGGCAAAAGCGGACTTTAAATGCTCTGTCGGCACTTGCACAGAGGTGTTCGAGTCGGGGCTTTGTACGCAAAGCCCTGGCCAAAAGCCTGGGTTCTCCACCTGCTCGGAAACTCAGAACAAGGAGAGAATCCTTTACTGTAAAGGTGCCGAGGCCCTGGCACAGGTCACCCAGAGGAGCTGGGGCTGCCCCATCCCTGGGAGTGTCCGAGGCCAGGTTGGACGGGGCTTGGAGGAACCTGGTCTGGTGGAGGGTTGGAAGGTGGAACCATGGCCAGGGGGGTGGGACTGGATGATTTTTTTAGGTCTCTTCCACTCAGTATTTCTCATGAGACCGAAACAGGTAACGTTTCTCCTAGAAAAGGGCTTGTGAACCTCAAAGATGCCCATTTTCCCCTCCTGTCTGTTCCCTGCCACACTCCCGAGCACAGGCATTGCTGCAGGACTCGATGCCAGCAGATGGCAGAGGCTTTCCACGGATGACGCTGCTGGGCTCTTGCAGTGCCGTTCTCTCCCCAGCCTGTGGAAAAGGGCGATGCTTTTGCACCACTTTTAGATTTCTGCCTCGCAGCTGGATTGTTTTTTAACAATATTCCAACCCCCTCCCCTTTATTTGGATGAAAACATCTATATTTGGGAAAGTGGTGGCTTCCCGTGGGTGAAAACAGGGAGGGAAAACAGAGCAGGACCTTAGAGAGCGTGTGCTGCCTGAGGAGGGTGATCATCCTCACAGCCGAGCTGAGCAGGGCCCAAGGGAAGGACTGGGCAGCGTTTAAAATGAAAAAGGAAGGGTTTTTTTAATGTAATAGATGCAGAAACTGTGGACCCAGCATTGTTCCCTCACCGCGGCGTTTGCCCTCCCTGTTTCCAGAGGCTTTGGCTGTGCACACCCTGCTCCTTCCTCGCGCTGGCGCTGGGGCTGGGATCCGCTGATTCCTCCCGATGAAGGTGGCCCGGACTTCCAGCCTTGCTCACCCCTGAGCCTCGGGTGCCGTGTAGCCACCGGGTTTTCTGCCGTGGGGTGACCAGGGAGCTCTGGCTGGAGCTGGCAGGGACCAGCTGCGCTCCAGACACTCTCGGTTCCCCCCAAAGCGGCCGGGGGATGCTTTTGAGACTCTCCTGAAACCCGCGGCGAGAGCTGGGCAGCCGCCCAAGCAGAGAATGGAGCTGCTGCGCGTTTCAAAACCTTAGGCTGAAATACCTTCCCGAAGCGCCCGAACTGATCCATCCCCAAAAAGACGAGGCTTTGACCGTCTGTTTACGGCTCGGCGAGGCAGTGAGGTCACCGCCAAGGCTCGATCAGCTCGAGAGAAACGATTCCAGGGAGCAGAGCGCAGATGATAGCGAGGGGTTCAGTTAACTGTCCTCGGCCCCAGCCCCGGCTCCTCACCATCCCCGCGCACCCAGGGTGTGCCCGGAGGGGCTGGAAGACACCGAGATACCAACGGCCTCCCCTGGCCGCTCAGGGAGGGCGGCTTATCTCCCAGAGCAAAGCCTCCCCTGCTATCAGCGCCCCGAGAGACACTCAACTGCCTTCCAACTGCTCTGATGGGGCGATAAGCCCGGAGCCTTTGCTGCTCAGCCGGGCTGGGAAGCTCCGGAGCTGACCTGGGGCAGGGAGAGCAGCAACACCCCGGTCGTGAGCACTGGGAGAGGCTGGGATGTTGAGAGCCCTTAACTCTCCCTTTTGATCCGCAGGGGAGAGAGTGGCTGTTGTTCACTCCAGAAAGGAGCGGTGAGGAGGTGACCGCACCCACCGGGAGAGGGTGGAGAGAATCCATGGGATTTTCAGTGTAGTTAACTGGTGAAAGCCAGAGCACGAGGCAAAATCAGATCCTCTGATGCCAGCAGCTGGCCCAAAGGCACGTGGCCCTCCTATCGTGGCACAAAAGTAATGAGAAACCGCGGTGTTCGGGTTTTGATAAGATTGCAGCAGCAACGGCCCTCGCCGGTAATTAATGGAGGAGTTTGTGTGTGTGGAAGGAATCAGTGGATCTCAGTCGTTCCCCAGACAAGAAGCTGATGGAGGGTAATGCCAAAAAGGCTGAAATGTGTCAAAACTTCAAAGGGTGATGGATCAGACGAGGATTATAATTGACAGAGGAGAGAAATCTCGGTACAGTAAGGGAAAAACACCGCACTAGAATTCATTGTGCACTTTCAGGCGCTTTGGGCGAGAGTAAATTCACTCAGCAGGTGTGAGAAAGCCAGGAAGGGAACTTTCACTAACCCAGAGAGGATGGAAGAGGGTCAAGGAAAAATGCCAAAGGTTTCTCTTAAAGCAGAGGCTGAGGATCAGAGAGAATTATTTGGTGCTGGGATCTGGGGAAACAGCGGAACAAGCGCTTCAAGGCGTTGTTTGTCAGCACCAAAGAGAACGAGAGGCTGCAACGTTAATTGGGCAAGATCCAACCATCCCAAGCAAAGATAATTTAGCTAATTTACATCGACAATGATGTTCTGAGCGCTGCGCTCCCAGAAGAAGGCTGCAAGCACATAAACTTTTATGGCTTTTGGTACTGTTCCACGTGGCCCACGAGGAAGCTAAAGGAACACTTTGCACAAAATAGCTCCGGAGCGCATCCAGGAGCGCGACGAGCCCTGCACGGAGGGGGATCGTCCGTGGTCTCCTTGCGGGGTGGGAGGGTTAGAAGTAAAGCACGGTTTTGAGAGGTTAAAGAGTTGGATCAGGAACGGTGAAACAGGTCCTGGGTTGGGCAGGAGACTGTTTCCTTCTCGCCTCTGATGGTGGAGGCTTCTGTGGGTGGTTTGGAAAGGAAGGTGATTTTGATTGCCATGAAAGAAATAATTGCTCTCCCAACCGGGGACGGAGCCCTGGGCATTTCTGCAGACAGATCCTGAAAAATCCCTGCTCCCTCAAATGCTGTGTTTCTCTTGGGCCGTTGCTCTCCGAAATGGCAGCGCTCCCTCCTGAGAAGGATTTTATCCTTTGCCAAAGTCCTGAACAAGAGATTACACGATGCCGTTTCCTGCGCGAGCAGGGCTGGCTTTGACGACCCCCCGAACCTCTCGGCCTTGAAGGCTGAGTTTTGTTTTCTCGAGCTTTTAGTTTGGCTCCGACCCAGCAAAGTCTTTGTGTCCCAGCTTTTATCTAAACGCACGCACAAAGAAGGGGGAGAAGAAAAAACACACGGTGTCTTCTAGAAAGAGAAAACAAACTCTCTCTCTCTCTCTCTCTCTCCCTAATTCTGAGTCTTCCTCCGTCGGCTTTCAGGGAGCGAAGCGGCAGAGGTGAGTTGTTTCCTATAAACCATAATTACCCCCAGAGAGCTGACAGCTCCCCGCTCGCTCCTCTGTCAAGCGGAGCTGGAGGTGGCCATTTCTCACCCAGGCACGGCTAACAGCCTCATCCATTCTTTTCCTGTGGCTTTTTGTCCTCTTTTTCAGCTCGGAGCACCTGGAGCCCTGAGAAGGCTGTCGGAGCCTTCCTGAGTGGTTTATTTTTAGCAGCAAGAGCACGCTCCAGGCCCTGGAGAACAGCCGTGAGTGGCGTAGAAAGGCTTTGAAAATACCAAACTCCCCCTTTTCCACACAAGTGAGCTCTTAAACCTGCCCAGGCTTTCTCGTGGCTTAATCCAGTCTTTGTGATGTGTTTCATTTGACGGGGTTTTTATTTGATGTTTCAGTCTCGAGNTTATTTGGTTTTTCGGTCCCGAGCCGGCCCCCCCCCCCCATAAACGTTTATCCCTCGACTCCCTCTCTCTGAAGCACCGAAATCCCAAAACCTCTTGCCCCGGAGGGGCTTGGGGCAGTCCCGTGGCACCGGGCTGACTTTGGCCCCGTGGCCACTGACCCCCGTGAGCCGAGAGCCCCCGATGGTTTTCCCAGGAGCAGCTGCCCGGCCCCGCGCGGGCAGGAGGCATTTCGTCTTTTCATCCGGAGCTGGGACGCAGCAGCCAAGCAGAATTTCCTCTGAGCTGCAGATAAGCAGATTCTGGTGATAGGGAGGCCCCGCTCAAGCAGCCCCCGGGCTTCGAGAACAGCCTCGAGGGCCGAAGGGGAAGGAAGTGTTTAATCCTGTGGACATGGGGCACGGAGAGGAAAAACAACACCCGGAGGTGCATCGGGCTTAAACGCGTTCCCTGAGCTGCCCGGGGTGGGCATCCCACGGAGCTGCCGCCGGGCAGATGTTTTCTAAGCCCGTGTTTGGTGAGAATTCCTCAGGAATCGGCAACAAAGAATCAACTCATTGCGCGGGAAGCCGCGATCGGCTGCGGAGAAAGCGGATCACGCACTGAAAAACCGAGTTGTCTGTGGACAACGTGAATGATCAGATTACAGAAAGCAAATCCCTGCAAAAAAAAACCCAATTCCCGGCTCTTCACCGAGGGCTGCAGAGCACGGCTCGCTCGGTGCTGAGACGTGAAACGTGTCAGGGCACGCACGGCATCGCTTCTTAGAAATCACAGCTCTTCTCAGCATCAGCAGGATTTAAAAATGTAATAATTTCCACTTCCAGAGAGCAGAGGGAAACGGCACCCGGCGCTACACGGGTGTTATCGGAAAGATGGAGCGGGATAACGAAGTTGTGGTCAAACCCAGCAGAAGATACCTTGAGTCAGACTCGTTCTTGAAAGCAAATCTTAGAAAAATCGATAACGAATCAAGCCCAGCACTAATCAGCCAAGGACTTCTGGGAAAGTACTCCCTAATTTCAGGCAGATCCATCTGTGCTCCAGCGACAAGAACTAATGGGAGAGCAGAGAAACGTGGGCAAAGAGTTACACCGTGGTTGTAAATGCAGATTGGAGGGGGAAAAGCGTGATCCGAGGGGCTCCTTCCCGGTTTCCAGGGACACGAGTGTGAAAAACCCTCATTTTGGGGCCACCTGCCAGAGCAGCCAACGGCACGGCAGAATATCCAGGAACAGACAGAACAGGACAATGATCTGCTGGTCAGGGACCTTGGATCCCAGGTCCTGGTGGTTCCCAGCGGGGTGGGAGCTCCTGCCCAGCCCGGAGGGTCCCCGGTGGGCAGAGGTGCCAGAGGGACACCCACGTCCCCATCCCGGGAACGGTGTGACGGAGATGCTCTGCCCACACCTCCCAGGAGCTGCCTCCAGATGGTGCTCCAGCCAGTTTTTCTGGGATTTGGGAGGATTTCATTGTCTCACGGATGGCTTTTTCTGGGCAGGTCTTTGCTTGATGGTAACGAAGGAGGGTGGACCGCGCTCGGCCCTTGCAGGGAGCCTTCGGCTGCCTCTGCCAAGCCCTCCCTCGTTCCCAGCTCCCGCACTGGGAGCCCCCGAGCTCTGCCGGGAATGAGTCACAAGCACGGTCCCCGTAGGAAAGGAGAACTCTTGGATTCGTAGCCTTGACCCTTCTGGGTAGGAAAGGTTTATTTGTCCAGTTTGCTGTATAAATAACCCAGAAAGCAGCAGCTTTGTTTTCACGGTCTCAGACTCGGGAACCTCATCCAAGCCTTGGTCCGGGCCCCGGGAGTCCTGGCCAGGGACAGCGGTCCCCGGGCGTTTGTTTAATGACTCACAGTGCGCAAAACACCCCAGCGAGATAAGACCGAGGATGGGGGTCAGTGACTGCGTGGCGTGGCAGAGCTCCGGGGACCGCCCCCCTCTGCTCCCTCCGGCCCTGGGATCTCACCAGTCGCCCTCCACCCCTTCTGGGGATCCCTCGGGGCCTCCTGGTGCCGCGGCTGGGGCTCGCCGTGCGGCATCCCGAGCGAGGAAAAAGGGTTAAAAAGAAACTGGAGCAATTCAGCGGCGCGGGGAGGGATGCACGCGGGGGACCCGTGGAGCCGCCACACAGGTGACTCCGGGGAGAAACCGAAACCCTGAGAGGAAAATTAACCCTCTGCAGGCGAGGTGATAACCTGGCACTTCAAACCTGTCAGCTGGGACAGCCTTGTAGCAATCCCTGTTTTACAGGGAGGGGGGATCGGGGGTGTCATGTCGGGAGAAGTCATCGCTCGCCAGGCTGGGGCGAGGCCCCGCTTCCCTGCAGGACGCCCGTATGGAGTCAGGCAGGGATGCCACAGCCAGAGGGGAGCCGGCCTCTTCCTGACTGCTGTCCCACAGCAAGCTCCTTGCCGCTCCCATTCCCAGCCCTGGAAATACGAGAATCCCTCACTCAAGCGCTGTGGGGACAGGGAGCAGCGTCAGGGAAGAGCCTTTTTATCCCATGGGGTTGTTTCAGTCCCTCCATCACACAGCATTGTTCTCCCTTTGGCAGGGCAGGAGCAGCTCCAGCTCCTTTTTTTTTTTAATTCCAGGAGTGCTGGAAAGGGGCAAAGACTCTTTTTTACAGCAGCGATGATGCCAAGAAGCTGTGGGATGTGGCAGGGATGGGCGGCCCTGGCCCAGCACCTGAGCCCGGCACAGGAGACTCCACAGAGCAGCTGATGAGCCTCGAAACCCTGCCAGCCTCGGGCACAGAGAACTTTGCAAAGCGAGTGGAAAAGAGGCCGGGGGTGAATAGAAAGGCCGCGCTCGGCGCCTGGGGGATGCTCGGCCTCTTTCTCCCTTTGCAAAGGGCCCTTCCCCGGGCGGCTTCGCCTCCCTTCAGCCCGATCTGCAGGGTGCTCGGGATTCCAACAAATCCGTAAAACTGGATACTTCCCTCGCCCAGCCCACTCTTCCTTCAGCCCTTATCTGCCCTTACCTGTCTCCACTAGGTCGCTTTAAAAGTCCCAGACACTTCCTTCCTTTGTTTGTCTTGGCCTGAAAGGGAAATGTCTTGTGTGTCAAAGGTTTAGTGCAGATTCCTGTCCAAGCTCTTTGCTACCTCTGGCCTCGGTAAATCAAACTTCTTCTCCCAGCTGGGGATTTGCACAGTGAATCAGATCCTCTCCCCACGTTCCCCCTCTCCTGCCTGCAGATGGGATTGAGATGGAGCAGCAAAACAAGGGGTTAAATCCCTACAGGCTGCTGCAAATTTGGGATGGAAAAGAAGTTCTGGGTTTCAATTGTGTTTGCGCAGAGCCAGAGCTCCTCAAGGGCTGTGCTGCTGTCCCAGCTCTCCTCTCTCTTCAGGAAAATCACCTAGGCTTAGAGACCCAAAGCAGGACGTGGGGGTCCTGGCTAGAGGCGGGCAGGGGGCACAGCCTTGCTGAGCTCTGCCTGGACTCTGAGGAAGAATTTCCCCATGGAAAGGGAGGTCAGGCATTGGAAGGGGCTGCCCAGGGAGGTTTGGAGTCCCCATCCCTGGAGGTGCCCAAGGAAGGGCTGGACGTGGCACTCAGTGCTCTGGGCTGGGGACAAGGTGGGGATCCAGGCACAGCTCGGACTCGGTGACCCTGCAGAGCTTTCCCAGCCTCAAGGACTCCGCGGTGCTGGGACTGCAGCGCTCTTCCCCCAGGGCCCACGGAGGGAGACTGACAGCTCCCGTCACCCCGGAAGAGTGAAAGCTATGGAGAGCCTGAGACACCTTCCACAGAGGGAATCTGCTCTCCCCTTTCCATCCCAGACCTTTGCCTGTGCTGGGCTGGAAAGCAGAACAAGGACCCGTCCCTGGGAGCGGCGTTGGGAGGCAGCAGGTGCAGAACCCCGGAGCGCGGGGCTGAGTTTGATGCCGGCAGGGAGGGCTGGGCTGGGCTGCCACAAACCCGACCACGCAGGCGGCGCTTCGGGTGGGAGCCCCTTCCTCTGCAGATGAAGCACCTCGATGGCAGCTCCCCTCCGCTCCTCCCGGCGCGGTGCGGTCGCCGCGCACCTGACTGCGGCGGGGCCCGGGGCCGGCAGCTGCCGAAACCGCAGCCCGGGGGAAGCCAGCTCCCTCTGCCTCGCTGAGAGCGGCCCGTGCTGCACGAAAACAAACCCAGCCGGGCCCTGCTCACCCCCAGCTCGCCGGGCAAACAGGAAGCTTGCGAGCGAGGGTGGAAGGGCGCAAGGGCGCAGGCTCTCGGGCGACGCCAGGAGCGGACCCCGGGCTCCACCTGCGGATGCGTTCCCGGTCAGCGCAGGGGTGAGCCCGGCCGGCTGCCGCGCTGGGGGCCGTACCCAAAGCGGGGGATGAGCTGGGCACTGGCGCTGCCTCCCCCGAGCTCTGCCCCCGGGCGAAACGTTAAACTGCTGCAGCACCTGCCGGAGCGGCGGCTCAGGTGCCGCGGCTGCCGTTAGAACCGGGCAGGAAAACTGGTGAGGAGCCAAGGGATGGGGGCCAGCCCTCCGTGCCAGCGCCGCTCTGCCTGGTACCGGGCCGCACTCCCTTTCCTGTGCCACAATCCTCCTTCCACCTCTGAACTCCTCCAGGAAGGTGGAATAAGTCACAGAATCCCAGAGTGGTTTGGGTTGAGCTCATCTCGTTCCCCGTCCCTGCCACGGACAGGGATAACCCCACCAGGCCAGGGTGCTCCAAGCCCTTTCACCTCGCCTGGTTTTACCCGTCTTTGGCAGCTCCGAAACGAACCCCGGTGAGCAGGAACAGCCTCTCCTGCTGCTCTGTGCCAGGATCCGTGGCTGGAGGGGGCAGGAAGAGGACACGGATCTCAGCAAGGCACCTCCACCGTTCTCCACCTCTGGTTTTCCATCCTGGTCCCGTCCTGCACTCTCTTAGCACACGAGAACGTTCAGAGCGTTTCACCACCGCTGTTCCGAGCTTTCCATTACCGAAATTCCCAGAAGCAGCTCTGGGGCTGCCTCGGTTCAGCACCTGCCTGTCGGTGACATTCAATCCATCTGTGGCGCTTTGGGTCTGTCACAAAGGCGCAGCAGGACGTTGTTGATGGCAGTGCAAGAGCAAGCAGCCACTTTTGTGGCTGTTCCTGCTGAGTCCAGCCCGAGATGCTCCTGGCCCTGGCACTCGCAGGCTGTGGCAGGAGCCAAGAGCCACCACGGGACACGGGGAAGGGGAGGGGGGGATGATGGATTACAAAAGTGGCCGGGAAATTTCTCATACATTTCCTGCAAGTTTTGAAGTCAGGCCTCCCTGTATGACACCTCATCCCTCCTCTTCACAGCTGCTTCTCATTTCCCAACCATAGCCTTCCTGTTTTGTTAGCTTTTTGAAATTTTTTTTTTATTTTTTAAACCATTTTTTGGGAAGGTGGGGGGCTGCGTTTAACAGCTGCACACAATCCTGCCCTGGCCATGCCTGGGCCCATCACTATATATAGCCTCAGACAGGCCAAACAAATGAGCAGGGCTGGGGTTAATAATCATAAAATGGAGTTCAGCTGTCTCTGAACTGTGATTTACTGGGACCGAGGCCAGGCAAGATCCTCCTCACGCCCTCGCTGCAGAGTCGTCCACAGGGAGCAGCCCCTTCAAAAGAGGAGGAATGATTTGCGATGCCTTTTCTCCAGCTGAAACTCGAGATGGGAAATGGTTCAAGCAGATCTGCCGGTGGGTGAGGTCTCCAGGGCGGGGCTGGAGCGGTGTGCAGCGACGCTGGGGATGTTGGTGACGCCTCCTCCATCCTCAGAATCCCAGAGCCGGGAGAACGGGTGAGTTTAAACCTGGCCGTGCTCCCCGCTGGGGCTTGCGGTGGCTGAACAGCTGCCAGAGGGAACATCCCACCAGGAATCTGTGTCGGGGCTGCTCTCGGTCACTGAGTGCATCCCTCCGGGAAGGTCTCTGGGCTCGGAGGTGTGAGACATTTCGTACCCAAACCGTTCTTGGCGTTTGTCACATGGACAGAGACTGGGCCTGGCCTGAGCTCGGGGGCACCGGGTCCCCCCGGGGGTCGAGGTCTCCGTTCCCTGCACAGTCCCAGTTTGGGTGTGGAGAGCCCGCAGAGCACAGCTGGGGCTCAAACTGTGTCCTCATTACCGACCGAGAGGCCGAGCCAGGCTGCGGCGTTCGGAGCCCGAAACACGGGCGCGAGGCAGGGCTCTGTCTGTGGGTCTGGGACACCCCGGTCCTGCCCCTCGGGTGCACCGAACCCTCCCCTGCAGCGGCTGCGAGGAGGCCACGGTGCCACACGCGTGGCACTGCCACCTTTGCCCCGGACGTGGGGCGGCAGCAGCAGCACCTGTGCCGCGCTCTCCGAGTGCCCTCCCGGGTGCTCGGGGTATTTTTAGCGGCTGTTTCTCACGGCCGTAACTCTTCTCCTCCCGCAGAAACAAACCTGCTCCTTCGCTGCCTTCTATGGAGAGATGCGGCTGCAGGCAGCTCCCCTTCCCCGCCTCGGGCATCTGCTGCCCACGACTGCTCTGCTTTGTGTCTGAGGGCACCGCTGGCAGTTCCCATCTCTCTCGGGCAGGGAGGGGATCTCGCGGGAGGTGGGAGCAGGATTGTGGCTGCTGGGAGCAAAGACCGGGTTCCTGTCAGCACGCCGGGGCAGGTGGGGTGGGTCTGACTGGGCTCGGGGCCCTGGGACCCAGCAGCACAACCCGGGTCCTCGTGCTTTGGCTGGAAGGGAGGAGGTCCTGAAGGAGATGCGGGCGCCGGGGTTCTCAGCACAGCTCAAACTGTTACCCAAAGGTTCTCCAAAATCTGTCTGCCCCTTTGTGCTCCTGAACGCCGTCTGGGACCTGCTCTGGCCTCGCCGGTGGCAGAAAGAGCAGCCTGGGTTTTCCAGCACGTGAGCAGGACCCTGCTCGCCGCAGAACGGTTGGGGTTGGAAGGGACCTGGAGGCCCATCCAGCCCCAGCCCCTGCCGCAGGCAGGGACCCCTTCCACCTTCCCAGGTGAGCTCTCCTGCTCTCTTCACCTTTGAAACACAAAGATTTTAATCTTTCACCCTCTTTCTTCCTCCTGGGAGAGTTTGGTCAGTCATCTTAATTAGCCAGGACCGCCTCACTTCCTCGGCTCTGGAAATGTCTCTTTGTTAAACAGAGCAGTGTCTCTTATCTCCTCCTGGCCTCCGAGCGGCTCCAAGTTCCTGCCTGTCCTCACACCTACCGTGCAGATGATGCAAAGGTCCAACTAGGCAAAAGTTTGTAGCTCATTATAGGACCTGGCTCAGCCCTGGAGCAGGAGTGACCCTGTCCTGGGCCCTCAGTGCTGCGTGGCCGGTGGCCAAGCTCCCTCCTCAGCACATCTTGCCCACGGCCATTGCCTTTCCCCTTGGATCTTTCCCTGGGATCTTCCTTTTATCCTTTTTTTCCCCTCTTGTTTCAGAATACCAGGTTCTTTTATCTGAGAACAGCATCATAAAGATCCCATGGACAATTTTTTTCACTCCTGGGGTTTCTCCAGGGCTGGCATCACTTGGCTTTTGGAGGTGGGAGAAGGACGACCACGGCCCTTCTTTTCCACTGCCATTGTTCCCAGCGGCGTGAAAGGGTAATTAGTGCTTGGGCTGGAAATTGCCAGCACAGGTTGACTGTGACTCTGCCCAGCTCCTCTCTCGGGGGAGTTTGTGTGCTCTCTGCACAAAGCAGGGCAGCCTCGGCGGAAGAGGTGGAGTCCCTGTCCCTTTGGAAGGCTCCTGGGAGGATCCTCCTGGCTGCTGGAGGTTTTCCTTCCCTCGGACAGAGGCAAAACCTGAAGCCAGCCCCACGTTAGGCCAACTGCTGTTGTTGGACGGGGCTCAGGGTGAGGCAGGAAGAGATCGCTGTCTCCTCCTGGGGCTGAACCCTCGAGGTCCTTCAGCAAGGTGAGGGCCGCACCCTTGGAAAGGTTTTGGGGGTGGCGATTCCAGGTGGAAGGAGCCACCTCCTGGAAGGCCTCAGGCTTGCAAGCACTGAAGGACAGTCCCTCGGTCCCCCCCCACTCTCCTGCTTTCCTTCTTGCGCTCCTCATCCTCCTGAGCTCTTCCAGGCTGTGCTGCCGCCGTGAGAGCGAAGCTCAGAGCTGCAGAGCTGCTGAGCTGTGGCCCCAGGTCCCGGCAGGTCCAGCGGATGATGCTGTGTCCCTGTCCCTTGGCGTTTGAGCAGATCCAGAGCAGGCGCTGCTGGGAGAAGCTGGGCCCAGGAAGTCGCTGTCTTGGGTGGAAGTTCCCATCTCGGGCCAAACCCAGGGACTGTCGGATGAGGAAGCAGCGCTTTTCTGACCCCAAAATCCCAAAGCTCGTGTCTGGGAAGTTGTGCTTCAGGAGCTGAGGTCTGTCCCCAGCTGTGCCCTGGGACGGGGCTTGGAGCAACCTGATTTAATGGAAGGTGTCCTTGCCCACGGCAGGGGTGGAACAAGAGGAGCTTTAAGGTCCCTTTCAACCCAAACCATTCCGGGGTTTTGTGTCTGTACACTTCTCTCTCTCTCTGGCCCTCATTTCCCACCTGCTCTCTCAGACTGCCCCGTTTCCCTTCTTTTCTCGCTAAGCAGCACAATTCCCCTTCCCACCGGGACCGGGAGCGCTGGGTTAATGCCGCCGTCACCGGGTGTCAGCGCTGCACAACCGCTTAACCCTCTCCGGGATGGGAAAAACAAAAGGAAGGAGAGGAAGAACCCGATTCTGTGCCGGTGACACTTTCTCCCGGCCAACAAAAAAAAGTTTTATGAGCTGAACCCTCTGGATGCCGCATTCCAGCTTGGTAACATTTCGGTAACACATTGCAAACGTTTGACTCATAGAAACTTGGACGGCTGCAGCCGGGGGAGGGGGAAGAGCGTCACATTCCCATTCCCGGGCAGGGTTTGGTTGTCGGATTTTTTTTTTTCCTTTTTTTTTTTTTTTAAAGAAGGACTGAAACTTCTCTCTGTTTAATGAAAAAAAAGTGTTTGAGCCTGACGACTTCCACCGGCGCTCGCATTGTGTTTGCGAGTGAGGGGCTGAGCGGGGGGGAGGGCTCCGCTGCCAAGGGAGGGACCCGGGGCAGCTGAACTCGCTTTTCTTCTGCAAGTTTTTTCTTTTTTTTTTTTTTT
>VXAZ01003011.1:248260-261572 GCA_013399875.1 Gymnorhina tibicen
GGGATGGATGGAGGGATGGATGGATGGACACTGGGGTGGATGGATGGATGGAGAGATGGATGGATGGACAGCCACTGGGATGGATGGACGGATGGATGGATGGATGAATGGACACTGGGATGGATGGATGGATGGATGGACGGACGGACAGATGGACATGCTCCTTCCCCAAACCCGAGAGTGGGACCCTCTTCTGCATCCCTGGAGTGGCACCACGGCCCGGAGGTGCCCGGTCCCTCCCGCTCCCCGCGCGCCGCGAGGGGAAGGGGATGAAGGGCCTTTTCAAGGTTACAAGCCTCTTATTTTTGGACGCGTTTCCCCGCGGCTGGAGCCGACCCAGGCTGGAGCTGTTGAAGTTTTCGGGCCTTTGTTTGTTTAATTGAAGTGCTGTTTGTTTTTGATCACGGGCATGAGATAGGCGCTTCCTCTGCAGGCAGGAAGCAGTGATTTCCTGTTCTGTCCCCGGCCAACTCTCACTGCGCAGGAAACCTCGCTCTGCTGAGTGGTCACTTTTCGTGCAGCGTTTTTGGGAGGTTTTACGCGGTGTTGTTTTGGGGGGTTTTTTTCCTCTCCTTTTTTTCCTTTTTTTTGTTGTTTTTTTTTCCCCTTCCCCTGCGAGCGGCGCCGGTGGCGTGGTGTCCCCGCGGGGAGGACGCGTGGAGGGCCCGGAGGCAGCGCTCGGCAGGCTGGGGGATGCTGTTGGATGAAAACGGGTCCATTTGGCCTCGGATCTGCAGGTTCTGCTGAGGCGTGCCTCGAAGTGAACCTTTTTCTGTTGGGTTTTTTGGGGGGGATCGCTGCCCAGGAAGGAGGGTTTGTCCCAGGGCATTCAAACCACTCGTCTGAAGTCACGTGGAGACTCAGGGCAGGACAAGGACTCAAACCACACCTGGGTCACCCCTGCCAGCTCTTCCTGCTTGTGTTCCCTGCTGCGCTAGGAGGGCCTTCAGGCACAACTGGGGTTGCTCATCCTGGAGAAGAGAAAGCTTTGGGGTGACCTGACTGTGGCCTTCCAGTCCCTGAAGGAGCTGCAGGAAAGATGGAGAGAGACCATTTAAACAGGCCTGGAGTGCCAGGACAAGGGAGAACGGATTTAAACTGCCAGAGGGCAGGGATAGATGGGATACTGGGTGGTGAGGCCCTGGCACAGGATGCCCAGAGAAGCTGTGGGTGCTCCTGGATCCCTGGGAGTGTCCAAGGCCAGGCTGGACAGGGCTTGGAGCAACTTGGGATAGTGGAAGGTGTCCCTGCACGTGGCAGGGCGTGGAACGAGATGGTTTTTAAGGTCCCTTCCACCCATGTGCCCAGGTCGGTCCCACAGACCAGCAGAGAGGAGTCAGGGATGGAACTGGAGCCGACGTTTCTGGGGTGGAAAGGAGACGCTCGGGTTTTCCCGTCGCATCCCAAACAGGCGGAGCCGCGGCTCCTCGGCAGCTCCCAGCCCACGGGGATGCTGCTGCTCAGTGTGTCCGTCCTCCGGCAGCACACCCAGACAGGCTCTCCCTCAGCGCCGTGCCCCGAGGTGAAGCGCCGCGACATCAGATGGCTCCAGCCGCAGGAAGCTCGGACAGACAGACAGACAGACGGACAGACGGACACTGCGGCACGGGAGCCGTGGGAGCCCCGGGGCAGCAGATGTGACCGCGAGCAGAAAGAGCTCCCGTGCCCGAGGTTTTAATTATCTGGCTATTTGTAAAGGGGGCCCCCCCTCCGTGGGGAGGGGGTTGGTAACGGGAAGAGGCAGCGGCCGCAGGAACAAAGCGGGGAGGGGAAAGGCCGGGGAGGGGGAGCAGAACCGCTCGCAGCCCCGAACCCCGCAGTGCCCCCCGCGCCGAGAGGGGACGGTCAGCACGGGAGATGCTCGGAGGGCTTGGCCAGAGTTGTGCAAGAGCAGCTGGCTGGGGCCTTTTGGCCGCAGGGGGATGAAAGGGCCGGGGATGCACGGAGCTGTGGGAGCTGGAGGAGCAGGGAGAGAGGGCAGGGCGCTCTCGGCTGCAGCTGCTCCAGCCCCGGAGCAGTTGGGCCGCGACTCGTGCTCGGAGCCATCCAAGGAAAACTTTGCTCGGGCTGCTCTCACGCGGCCCCGGCCCCGTGCAAGCGCGTCCCCCACCACCTCAGCCCCCTCTCCTGCCCCGCTCCTGGAGCGCTCTCCGCTCCCCAGGCCCCTCCGGATCATTGCACGTCGGTGACATCACCGCCGGTTGCCATGGAAAAGCCGGGCTGTCCAAAACACGACCCCTTGGCCTCGTCCCATGTGTGTCAGGAAATGAAGGTTTTATAGCACATCTCTGCAGCGGAGCAGAAACAGCCGGAGCAGGAACCGCAGCGCCGGGACCGGCAGAACCCCCCCGGTCACGGCTGCCTGGCCCGAGACTCCCTGGTGGGGAAACGGGGACCTGCTTCTTGGGGTTACGAGGCTGATTTATGTCTCCCGAGTTATTTCTGGCCGCTGAGCTTTGCTGCTGCGGGCTGGAACACCCCGAGGAGAGGCAACCTCCTCCTCTAAATTCCTCCCCGTGAGGGTGGCGAGGCCCTGGCACAGAGAAGCTGTGGCTGCCCCATCCCTGGCAGTGTCCAAGGCCAGGCTGGACAGGGCTTGGAGAAACCTGGGATAGCGGAAGGTGTCCCTGCCCATGGCAGGGGGTGGGATAGGAGCTTTATGTTCCCTCCCAACCCAACCCATTCCATGGTTCTGTGGCTGGGACAGGATGGATTAACAGCAGAGAGCAACTGTTCCAAAACGGGCCGAGGGTAGGACGCTGCGAAGCTCCTAAGTCTGGTAGGAACGTGAGTTCCACGGAGCATCCGCAGGGGTCGGGACTTCCAGGACACCTCAGCTCACGGCAGAAGCTCCCGGGAGGGAGCAGCAGCCCTGGCACCAGCACGGCGGGGGGGAATGTGCACGTTGTGCCCATCTCTTATCTGACTCATTTCAGTGTCTCAGGGGAAACCCTGGCACTGATAAACAGCTCCTGCTCCCTGCCTCCGCCTTCCCCAACCGAAATCTGGAGTTTATTTTTAACCCCAAAACACCCACTGTGAGGGGGGGGAGGCTGCAGCGGGGCGAGGGGCCGGTTTGCACCGCGGGGACGGGAGGGTGGCACTGCCAGCCCCGCTTTGTCCCACCCCCTGCCCTGGGCAGGGGACACCTTCCACTGTCCCGGGTTGCTCCGAGCCCCATCCAACCTGGGCTGGAGCTTTCTGATGCTCCGGAGCCCTTTTCCCACAGTGCCAAGGAGAAACCCCGGCCGAGGAGGAGGTGCAGAGCCAAAGCCCGGCGTGGGCAGCACCCCCTGGGCAGCACCCTGAGCCCCCCAGGCCGGGCCGGTGCCTCGGGCAGGGCAGGGCTGTGGGGCCGGGCGCTGCCGGTTCATCCAGGGCGCTTTCTCAGGGCTGAGCCCCGCTCTCCTGCGCGGCGGCAGCAGCAGCAGCAGTTTCCTGTTTGACTCACACCTGACACAAGCCGGGGCCTCTCGCGCTCGAGAGCGACTGAATGGGGCTGTTTACAATTAGAGAACGTGGGATTCCCAGAAAGAGGCTCAGACCGGACGTCCTGAAGCGAAATACCCCGGGCGTCACCGGCTAAAAATAACCGTGGCAGAACAGTCACCAAACAAACAGCGCGGCAACGCCGGCTCCGGCCGCTCGGACCCCGCAGGCACCCGAATCCCGGCTTGGCACAACCCCCCGGGGGCCTTTCTTGGCGTACCTCGGTGCTCCCCGGGCTGGTGGCCGCCCCTTGCAGCGATTTCTCCTGGTTTCTGTCGTATTGATGGGAGGGGGGGCGAGCAAGGCAAGGGTTAAGATGTGAATAATCCGAGTTTCAGCCACGTGTGGCTGATGGGAGGCAGTTGAGCTCGCTGAAGGGCTGGGGGCGGATGGGAAGGGAGGCAGGAGCAGCTGCTCGAGGACGGGGACTTTGCTGGGCAGCTCTGGAGCTGGCGTGCAGTGGCCGGGTGGACGCGTGCAGTCCTGGCCAGCCCAGGGAGGCTGAACAGTTCAGAGGCTGAAATCTTGCAGGGCCTGAGTCGGAGCTGGGGAAGGGGAAGGTGCAAAAGTCAGAGAATCGCAGAACCACGGAATGGTTTGCGTTGGGAGGGACCTTAAACCTCACCCAGTGCCACTCCTGCCATGGCAGGGACCCCTTCCACTGTCCCTGGGTGCTCCAAGCCCCATCCAGCCTGGCCTTGGGCACTGCCAGGGATCCAGGGGCAGCCCCAGCTTCTCTGGGCACCCTGTGCCAGGGCCTGCCCACCCTCACAGGGAGGAATTTCTCCCAGATATCCAACCTAAACTGCCCCTGTTTCGGTTTGGTCCCCGGTCCTCGGTGCGGGGCTTGGGAAGGGACCGAGCCCGGCCTGAGCCGAGCGTTGCCGTAGCCCCAGCCCGGAGCTGGGCCCTGATGCCTTTGTGCCTCCCCTGATGCTCGTGGGCTGCAGGAAGAGGCAAAAGGCGGGTCAGAGCAAAAGGGCACAGAAAGGATCCTCCAGAGCCGGCCCTGCAGCCCAGCGGCCCCTTGCTAACAGAGATTTCGGGAGGCCGGAGCTCCCGTTACGGCACTTGTGCAATAGGCTGTTGCCAGAGGAAGTTTCTCTTTAACCCCGGGCGGTTGGTGGTTGATTTATGTCCTGCAGCTTTAGATTTTCCGAGTCGCAGCGGCGTTGCATAAGAAGATGATTTGACCCCACATTTCTTGAAACCCTTTTTCTGTTGGGGACCGTCCCTTTCCTCCGCCTCTCATGTCCCCGGCACCTCGGGGATGAAAAATGAGGGACAACGACACGGCTCAGGTTGTCCGACTGTGAGAGCGAATCCCTGAGCGTTCTCAGAGGCAGGGCTTGGATTTGGGTTGTCCTTCACCTTGTGGGCTTCTCCTCGTGGGTTTTGTCCCCGCGATGGGAGCGGCTCCATCGCTGTTCGTGCCTTTAATTCCTCCTGCTCTCTTCACGCACCGGGGCACGGCCGGCGGCTTCTGCTCCGAAGCAATGAGCGCAGCGGCGGGGGATGCTCCTGGAATGGGATGCAGGGATGGGGCTGCTGGGGACAATTTGGCACCGTCTCGGTTCGTGTCGAGATCAGCCCTGGACTTAACGGCCCTGGGACCGCTTCCAGCGCAGGTCCCGTCCTCGGGAAGAGCTGTCCCCGAGTGGGAGTGAATTCACGGCACGGCAGGGGAGACAGATGAGCCTTGTGCCTCGTGGCAGCTTCGCTTGGGCTCTCTCCTGATTCGCCGTTTGCCTTTAACCCAAAACAGGAGTTATTTAGACTAAAAGCACACGCTAGTGTTTGCGAACAGAAGGGCAATCACGGGGAGGAAAACCAATTTCCACCGGCGTGGCGGGGGATGGACACGGCCCCATCGCCTGAACCGCGGGGTCCCGCCGGCAGAAGGTCCAGCCCGGGTTCTGCTCTTCCAGCAGGGAGAGTTGGGACAATTCCCGCTCTTTTCCAGCCTCCCCTGGTGCCCTTTATGCTCATCCTTGCAGAACTGGGGGAGGGGGGAACCATGACCCCTTTCTCCTTCCACGTCTCGGGAATTGGAACCATTCCCTGCTCCGGGTGGTGTCTGTGGGAAACCTGAGCCCAACTTCTCAAACTGAGGGATTTTTCCCTTCCTGGGTGAGCGTGGGTGGCTCCAAGGCTGCTCCAATTTTAGCCTTCCCGCACCACCCAGATGTTAAACCGGGCATCTCCTGCATCTGCTCCCGGGACATTCATTGTCCGGGAATCCCCGGGTGGCCAATTGTGCCAGCGGGAGCTTTCATGGAAACAGCCCGTTTTTTTTTTTTCTGTGGCAGCTCCAAGTGTTTGCAAAAGGCTGGTAGAGCCCCAGGAGCTTCTGGCAGCTTCATTTTATTTTGAAACCGGTCGGTCCCCAGCCGGGTGTGAGAGCAAAGCGAAAGGATGCGAGATAAAGGCGCTGGTGCAGCGAGCGAGGGCAGCCCGCGCCAGGGCCCGTCATTCTGAAACCAGGCATGGAAACTGCGCCGGGGAGAAAAGCTCGAGAGCGGGGCTCGGGCTCCTCGCCACACACGGCACAGACCTCACCAGAGCGTGGCTCTGCCTGGGGACCGTCACGTGCGCCGGGGCGGCCACGGGAGAGCGACGGGAGCCTCAAGGGCAGCGGCGGCTCTGACCGGGCCGATGAGCGGCGACAACAAAGGTACAACCGCGACCTGTCCCGTCCGGGCTCCCCTCGCCCAACCCCTCTGTTGTGTTCAAGTGTCTCTGCGGAGCCTCTTTGTCCTCCGCCGAACATCTCCGTCCTCTCATCGCCGCTGTCTCTGCCCGGGGGGTTTCGGCATCCCCAGGCCCGAGCTGTTCCAGAGGCCGAGGAGATGTGGAGGTGGAGGGAGCGAGCGGAGAGGTTTGGAGAAGAGGAGGCTCTGGTGGGTTCTTGGGGTGGTGTTCGCTCCGTTTGCTGCCTGGGTGGTGTTTGTCAGGGGGACCCAGAGCACGCAGGGATTTAGGGACCTTCACCACAGAAGGGTTTGGGTTTGGGAAGTGACCTCAAAGATCAGCCGGTTCCACCCCTGCCAAGGACCTGGTTTTGCCTGGTCTGGGCCTGGTTTTGCACCGTGTTGTTCCTGAGGGCTCTCGCCTGCCCAGCCCGAGGTGCCCATCCCCTCGGCTGGCCCAGCCTGTGGGATTTTAGGCAGCTGCGAGATGCTCTGAGGGACCCTAAAGGGCTGGGTACGGAGATCTCCTGGGCGACACCAGCCAGGAAGGGGATGGGTGACAGGGCCGGCGGTTGTTGCTCGTTGTCACCGTCGGTTTCTCACCACGCAGCCCACGGCAGCCTCCTCGCCCAGCTCCCCTCACCCCGGGGACTCACAGGAGCTGGGACATGGGGGCCATCTCTGCACTTCCTTCGTGCCAAGGCAGGCGTTCCAGCTTTCCTCCCTTCCCTTGCCACCCCCTGGCACTTCCCAGCTCTCTTTCTGTGGATGGGTTGGGAAACTGCGTCAGGACAGAGAAGCGCAGCTGTGGCTGTGGGAGGGACGCTGTGATGGAAGAATTGGTTGAGTTTTGTCCCATCTCAAAAGTGCTGAAATTGGTGAAACCGCTCCCACACCCCCTCCTGGGTATTTCCGACCAAACCCGACCGGTTTTGGTTCTCTGGACGGTGGAGAAAGCTGAACGCGGGCTCGGGGGCCTGGCTCGGAAACCAGGACGTGAAGTGGAGGAGTTGGCACCGCTGAAGGGTCGGGACCCTTTGAGCTCAGCCCCGTGACCTGCAGACATCTGGGTGCAGGTGCCTGTGAGGTTCGGAGGGTTGGCTTGGCAGCGCAGCTCCGTTTCGGGCACCTCATCCCCTGGTCTGAGGGACAGAGAGGGAAAGGAAGGAGAGGGAAGGACACAGCACAAGGAGAGCTGAGCCCATCCTGGAACGCTGTTGGGAAGAGGGGGAGGAAGGGGAGGCACTTCATAGACTGTGACAGGAAAACTTTCAGTCCCAGGGTTCCTACAGCTGCTTCCAGGCCGAGAAAACACCTCCAGGGCTGTTCTCAACAGCTGGGAACAGCAGCAGATGGGATCCTGATGGTGGCCAGCGATTAGTGCAAATTAGGGTCAATCACAGCCGGTCTGGGAGCAGCAGAGGAGATGCAGCCCAATCTCTCCTCTCTCATCCCCTCCTTCCTCCTGTTCCGAAGCGCAGGAGAGGCAGCAGGGACCCGGGCTGGGCTCTGCAGGTGGCCAAGGAGGTTGTGTCGCACCTGGGGGGTGACAGCCTCTGATGCCAGCGTGCCCAGCGGCTCCGAGCAGTGCCCAGAGCGTGCCAGACGCTTTTGTTTGCTCTCCTGGTGTTCAGAAAAACAGACTTTTGCCGGTTATTCTTCCCTTCTCTGGCTACGAACCCTGCGGGCTTTAAATGAAGGGAAATAAACAATTCCCCGTGACATTTGCAAAGCTTCTCCAGGCCCTTTCAGTGAAACTGTTTGGTCTGAGCTTCTCTAAAGAAAAAAGGTGAGGAAGAGGAGGGAGCGGTCCATGTGCGGGTGCGATGGACTCCCCCGGCTCTGCCATGTGGGAGCTGCTTTTAGGTTCTCTTAAAAAGGCAGAAACCTATAAAAACCTGGTGCAAGTTCATAGAATTACAGAATGGTTTGGGTTGGAAGGGACCTCAAAGCCCAGCCCACCCCACCCCTGCCACGGCAGGGACACCTTCCACTATCCCAGGCTGCTCCAAGCCCCGTCCAACCCTGCCTTGGACACTTCCAGGGATCCAGGGGCAGCCCCAGCTTCTCTGGGCACCCTGTGCCGGGGCCTCCCCACCCTCACTGGGAGGAATTTCTCCCCAGTATCCCATCTAAATGCACTCCCTGTCAGTGTGAAGTCACCCCCCCAGCCCTGTCAGCCCCCGCCCTTGGGAAAAGCCTCTCCGAGTCGGGCCGTGCCTCGCTGAGGGTGCAGAGAGGAGCCCACCGGCTTTTCCCGTGCCTGCAAACCCCATCAGGGATGCCTGGGGGTGGATTTGGTAACCCGTTATCAGGGAAACCTTTATTAAAGGCTCATTAAAGGCTCATTAAAGGCCACCGAGTCCCGGCTGGGGCCGGGAGGGGGCGCGGGGCCACCCGGGCTCGGTGCAGAAACTTTGAGTCACTCGCTGGGGTGTTTTGGAGCGAAATTCGGAGCTGCCGCGGCCCCTTCCCGGCCCATTGTTGTGGTTTGACAATCACATTTTCCTGTTTTTAAAGCAAATGTTTTTCTCTCCCCTGGGGCCGTAACCGGAGCCCCGCGAGCGCAGCGGGGGAAGGTGCCCGGGGGGCTGCGGGCGCGGAGAGACCCCGGGGGGCTCCAGACCGGGAGAGACCCGGGGGGCTTCGGACCTTGAGAGACCCCCGGGGGGCTCCGGGTGCAGAGAGACCCCCGTGGGGCTCCGGACCTTGAGAGACCCCGGGGGGCTCCGGGTGCAGAGAGACCCCCGGGGGCTCCAGACTCGGAGAGAGCCCGGGGGGCTCCAGACCCGGGACGAGCCCCCCACGCCCCGGCATCGCCCCTTCCCTCCCATCTCCGCTCGCTTTGCGCAACGGCGGCAGCGGGAGGCTGCAGGAGGCAGAAGTGTGTTTATTTTTATTTTTTACTCTTTTTTTTTTGAAGTCGACGGTTCCTCTTTGCCGCGCTGGGGCTCCGCGCCCGGCAGCAGGACACACGGGGGTATTTTTGCAGGTCTTATTCAAGGAGCGCCTATTTAAAATGAACTTTTGGGGCTGCTGAGCGCACGTTACCCCTCAGTTCAAAGCAGAGGACGGGGAAATGGGGTGGCTGGTGGGGAAATGGGGTGGCTGGTGGCAGCCCTCGGAGCCACTTGGGCTGTCTGAGGGTGCCGGAGATCTCCACCGAGGGTGGACCCACCGTGGCGTGGGCAGAGGTGGGGCAAGACAAGGGAGGGCGGAGGAGAAAACCCATTTATGGCTCAAGTTCCTGTATGCAGAGTGCCTGCACGCTCCCAGATTTGCATTGAAATAGGAATAATTTGACTTTCACTGAATGAAAGACGAGAAGTTTTAACGCTGAGTGGTGGCTCTGCAGCCGTGCCCGGTGTTTCCACGCAAGATGCAGCTGGGGCTAAAAGCCACCAGGAGTGGGCTAACGCTTGCCCAGCGTGGCCAGGACCCGCTCAACGCTGCTCTGGCCCCGTTTCCTCCACTGAGAGCCGTGCTGAGCCCCTGGGACGTGACACAAACCCCTCGGTGCTCGGGACACATCCCGGGATGCGGCGCTCGGTCCCCGTTTCCCGAGCGTCTCCTCCCCGCGTTGCCCAACGCAGGGCGTGAGCTCTGCTGCCCTCGTTCCGAGCATCAGCAAATCAAAAAGGCACCGAGAGCTCTTGTGCCCCAGTCAGCAACTCGCCCACCTGCCTGCCGGCCGAGCCCGTCCCGCTGCTGCTCCTGGCGGGATCGGCAGCTTGGCCTCCAGCCCTCCCAGGCATCCCAAATTCTGTCCCCAGCAGGGGAAAAAGTGGAGGGAAAAAGGAGAAAGTCTGTGCTGGGAAGGTGGAGGTTGGGAGGAGCGTGTTAACCCCTGCCCGGGCACCGGGCGGGCTCTCGGTGCGCATTTGGTGACGAGCTTTTGGCGCATCTTTTGGCGGGGGGATGCCAGGCGGTGCCAGGCGGGGCTCCCCCAGCACCACGCCGCGGCTGAGGGCACTTCAGCACCCGGGTGTTCTCCCGGCCACCTCTGCCTGCCGTGGAGATGCCGGGCAGCTCTCCGTTCGCGGGGCTGCGGGTGGGCCAGCCCGGTGCCGGGAGCGGGCCGGCTGCGGCCCGGATTCCCAGCTCTGTAAAGCGGGGCGGGCCGGGGACGCGGCGCTCCGGGAACGTCGCTCCCGTCTGATGGAAACCGAGCCACTCCTCACCTGCCGCAGCCGCCACCCGCGTGGCCGCCTCTGCTCCGGACGTTCCCGCCGCTTGCAGCAGGAAGGGGAAGCGTGGGAAGGGCAGCGAGGCGGTTCTGAGCTCGGGGGGGGGTGCCCGGGGGTCTCCGAGAGGCTCCTGGATGGGGGATGAATGTTGGGAGAGCTGCCGAGCACGGGGTGCCCGGGTCTTCCCCTGGCATATCCTTGTGTTTCCTGCCCTTTGGGAGGCCAGGCCAGCCCTGGAGACATCACCAGCCTTATCCTTGCGTTTTCCAGCTCTCTGGCTCTCTGCGGGACCTGGGAGCACGGGTGGGGACGGGCAGAGCAGCCCGGCTGCAGAGAAGAGGCTTTGGCGGGGAACCACCACCATTTCCCACCCGTTTTCCCCCTCCCGGACAGCTTCTCCTGGCTCTCGTCCCCCCTTTCCATCGGGGCCGAGCTCTCGGGGTGCTGTGGGAGCCTCCTCACTTGGCCTGGGCCGGCTCTGGGAGCCCGGACGAGCCCGGGCAGCCTCGAGCGCTTTTGTCTCCTCCGCCGCCGGTCTGAGGGTTGCACAACGCGTGGGGGTGAAGCACATCCATCCCCACGGATCAAAATAACCCCTTTCTTTCCCAACCGGCAGCGGGTTCCGCAACGTCCCCCTGCCTGGCACAGCGGAGCCCGGCCTGGCCGGCCGAGGGAGGAGGGACTCCAGAAAGGGAAGCAGTGCCTCGTTTCCCGGGCTAAAAATACCCGCTGAGCTTCCAAAATAATCTCGGTGCAACGATCTCCGCTGTCCCCCAGGGCTGCTGAAATTCCCCAATAATTCGGCCTGAGCTCCTCACCCGGGTGCAGGGAGGTCTCGGTGGGATCTGTCGGAGGCAGGTTTGGCTCTTGACGTGCACGCCGTTTCTGAATGAGGTTGTGAGGGGAGAAGCCAGGCTGCTGCTCCTTCCACCGCTCCTGCTTCAAAACGGGATCGGGAAAACTTTGCAAATTTCGAATACGGAGAGCAGGAAAACCCTGGTTTTCCAGCCCGCCCCGAATCCGAGCTGTTATTTTGTGAGAGAAAAACACCAGCTTCCTCTAGGATGTGCTGGGGTAGATTCCCATGGGTTGTGGTGTGGTTTTTGGGGGTGCCCTGTGCAGAGACAGGGCTTGGACTCGACGATCCCTGTGGCTCCCTTCCCACTCAGGCTGTCCCGCGATTCCATTCCGTGATTCTGCAGCAGAATGGAACGATCTGCAGGAATGCTGGGGCTGGCTGAGCCCAGCTTGTCCTTCCCGATGAGTCTGAGCCTTTGGAATGATGAGTTTAAGGGAATTCAGGGCACTGGACAGCAGAAAGAGCTCGATGGGGAGGATGAGTCCCCTTTTCCAGCTGCTGTTCAGAGCAAACCATAGAATGGTCCCCACCACTCTCACCTTTGGCTGGCTCCACTCACTAATATGCAAATTTATGCAGAGCAGGGCCCGCTGGGACTTAGTTGTGAAGTTATTGACTGCTCTCAGAATGAGCTGTTAGTCACAAAAACCGTGTCAGGGCAATTTGGGTGCTGCTGGCGCTCTGAAGGGACCAGGGCTGAGACTTCTGGTGCTGTTCTCCGAATCAGAGAGGCGTTAAGTGTGACCCCTGCAATTCTGAATTGTTACAAACGCCCCTCTCGCCGCTCTGGGCCGAACTGCCGGGTGCTGCTTGAGGGCTGTGCCTCTGCTCCAGGTGAGTTTTTCACCGGGTTTCTCTGTGGACCAGCGAGGCTTTGGAAATGAAAGGGAAGGAAAGGCTGACCTTGAAGAGAACGGGCGTAAATTAAAGGGAAAGAGAAAGCCCCGGAGGTGGGTGAGATGCACCGTGAAACCTCCCAGCTTCAGAGGGTGCCGAAAATAACCGCTCTGTGAGCAGGGTTGCCGGCCCATGGGCTCGGCGTGTAACTTCCCAGAGCTGTTTTGGTGTCATAAAAGCGAGCAAAATAACTCAGCAAAAGCACATCCCTGCCCACCCGTGTTTCGGTGTTGCCTCGCTGCACCCGCCGACCCCAGAGACTCCGGGGCTGCAGCTGAGCGGGGCTCCTCACCCCGGCACCGGGCAGGGCTCTGCTCTGGGTCTGAAGTGATTTCTTTCTTGGAAAAGAGAAGTGTAATTCAGTGGTTGGAGAATCCCCCCGCGCTTTGGATTTCCTGGAAAAGCAGCTGTTCCCTCGCCGAGGCGCTGCGGCCAAGCAGCCGCCTGCTCTCCCCCGCTGGCAGCGAGGGAACCTCGGGCTCTCGCTGTGCTTTCGGACAGGATTTGAAGCCCCTGAGCACAGGCACCTCCCTCCTTCTCTCTGAACTCGGCTCCGTTTCTTTCTTTGCGGTGCTCGGTTCCCCCCGGTCACTGCGTGGGGATGCTCCCGCTGTCCTGTGCTCAGCTCATCCCGCGGGATGCTCCCCCTCTCCTGCCCCCGGCTCATCCCTGCTCGCCCCGGCGCAGTGGGAGCTGCCCCGTCCCGGTCCCCCGGGCGATGGGGGAGCCCGGGCAGGGAGCGAGACACCGGGAACGGGCAGGTGCCAGGAGGAAGCGCCCGGCTGCAGCTCGGTGCGCGGAGCTCTCCCCAGGTTCGGCCGTTCCGCCGCCCCTTTCCCAGCACTTCGGTGGCTCCGCCATCACCCGGGAGGGACGGGCTCGGGGACAAGTTCGGCATCCAGCGGCCAGCACTCGGCCCCGATTCCCGCCGCCCCGGTCTCTCCAGCCGCTGGAAGTCGCCGCTCCCGGTCCCTCGTGCNTCCCCGCGCGGCCCGGCCGGGGCCGCCCCCGCTCCGCCGCCCCCGCCCGAGGACGCTCCGGCATCGCCTCGGTCGCCGCCGCCAGCCCAAGGTAAGCACCGCGACACCGGGACAAGGGGACACCGGGACACCGGGGCGGCGGCCGCTCCGCAGCGGCCAGGGGCAGTCGCGGCTCTGTCACCCCCGGGGGGTGGGGGGTCCCCGTCCCCT
>VXAZ01003011.1:261607-294071 GCA_013399875.1 Gymnorhina tibicen
GGGGGGTCCCCGTCCCCTCCCCGCGTCCCGGCTCGGAGCCGTTCCCCGCAGCGGGGAGCAGGGAGCGGGGCGGGCCGGGCGGGGGTGTCCACCCCGGGGGTGTTGGATCCCGGCAGTGCCCGCCTGGGGTCTGCAGCTCCAGCCGGGGCTCGGTGGGGTGTCGGTGACCCCGGATCGAGGGACGGCTGCTGGCAGGGCTGTCACCCTCGATACCGGAGGTGCTGTGCCGGTGCCGGGGGAAGCATCGGGGGATGGAGACTCCCAGAGCAGCTGAGCCACCCCGAAGGAGCCCCTGTCCCGTGGAATGCGTGCGTGTGGCTGCGGGGCTCAGCCTGCACAAGCCGCCAGAGCTGAGGGAGAGAGCTCGGGCTCACCAGTCCCCACCTCACCAGGTCCAGCGAGGCCCGCGGACCCGTGGCTGCCTTCGAGAGCAAGTGCTCAGATGTGGCAAAGCCGAGCCTGTGGTTTGCTGGAATGTTTTCGTGCTAATCCTGTTGCCTTTCCCTTCGGAAGGCCGGCGGCGCGTGCGGGGAGCGGGGCTGCGAGGGCAGGGGAGCAGCAGCGCCGCTGGGTTCGTCCTTGGTGTCCGTGCTGCAAGGGCACCTCTCTCTCTCCAAACACCTCGTGGAGAAAGGATGTGCACCGGGGAAAGAGCTGTGGATGCCCCAAACACCCCGGATCCGTCTGCCAGAGCCACGGGCCAGGGCAGCCCGCAGATCTGTGCGCCGCCCAGGGTTTGCCCTGTGCCGGCAGTCCCTGGGCTCCCAGAAAGCAGCTGCCCACACCTTTTTCCGTGGTAAAGGTGTAACCTGTGGTCTGGAGGCTTTGCTGAGTAATGGGATGTTGGGAGGCTCCTGCAGCGGAGGTGTGGGGTGCGCTGGGCTCGGCTCAGGCAGGAGAGATGAGGCGTCACTCGTGGGAGAGGGAGGGAAGCGAGTGGCCGGAGGGTTTGGATTCTGCGTTAGCGTTTTCCCGACAGGATGAGTTGCGAGTGGTCCTGCCCCGGGTCTGTTCCAGCAGACGGAGCTCCGGGAGGATGGGGAGTGTGGGCCCCGCTCCGAGGGTCCGGATGCGATGCCTCTGACCAGATGTTTGCAGAGGGTTCCAGCCTGAAATCTCAGCCTTTCTCAGGAGATCTCAGGCGCTTCCTGGTTTGCAGCGGGGGTCGGAGGATTTCAGCACTTCCTACTCTCTGCCTGATGTGAGCAGGAAGTGGGAGCGCGAAAATGGCAGCAGAGGCTCTCGCAGTGGGGCTGGGAGCTCAGCAGGGAGCGTGTGGGGTGGCGGTGGGGTTACATCCATCCCGAGCAGGGTCCTGAACCCTTCAGACGCGTCCTTTGGGAAGGGACAGGTCCCAGTGTCAGGGCTGGTCCAAGAGTGAGTCTCGTCCTGCGGCAGCGTGGCAGGGATGGAGGTGAGTGTGGACGGGCACAGGGGAGCGTGTCTTTTCCTGCAGTTATTAAATGGCTTCATTGGGAACCTCCCCGGGGCAGGGAGAGGCTTTGGCTGGGTGCTGGCTGCCGTCCTGGGCGGCTCTGATCCGGCAGGGGCGTTCCGGTGCGACACCGTGTCCTCTGTGGAGCAGCGAAGAGAGAAACTCCGCGTCCTCCTGAGGCTGAGGGCCTGGATTTGTGTTGAGAGATGGGGATTGGGGGTGGCTGGAGCACGAGGGACTGGCCCTGGTTTCTGTGTTCACACTTGGCTGGCTGGGGGTTGGAGTCAAGGCCCGGATTCCGTCAGGGGCTGGAGGGCTCAAAGTCCTCTGAAGCTCTGGGGATGTGAGCGGCCACACAGATGGCTTTGGGACGCTCGATGCCGAAAAGTTCCCCCACCGTGGGACACTGGGATGGGAACAATTCTGGGGAAGCTGAAAGGCAGTGCTGCAAAACTCTGAACCATTTAGAAACTGTTGAAAGAAAAATGAGGTTTGAAAACGTCAGTTGTAAGGAGACCTTGTGTGTTTGGAGTCTGTGGCTCAGATTTTCAGGCTTTTTCCTGTTCCAGCAGTGGGACA
The DNA here is from genome assembly GCA_013399875.1 of Gymnorhina tibicen. Lineage (NCBI taxonomy): Eukaryota > Metazoa > Chordata > Aves > Passeriformes > Artamidae > Gymnorhina > Gymnorhina tibicen. The sequence goes on from VXAZ01003011.1 coordinate 263,622, forward strand.
CAATGGCATACGTGCTTTTTCAGCGAGTCTGGGAAATCCTGCAATCATGGATTTAACAGCTGGGACCTTGAGGAGGGGAAAAAACAAACAAGTGTGTTGGCAACGCTCCGAAACGAGGCAGCTCCTTCTGCCCCGCTGCCCGACTCCGGCAGGCGAGGTGGCGAATCTCCTCTCCCATCTCTGGTTCAGACATCAAACCTGGGTTGTTCTGATCTGATTTATTACCTTTTGATCTCCATCCAGCGCCGTCGCTGCTCTCCGGGACAGCGCAGGAGGGAGGTGAGTCAGTCCTGGAGCCGGAGCTGCCGAGTCCTTGCCGGTGTCTGTGTCTCATTCCCTTGCTATGCTCCCCGGGGGCAGGAATGCATCCGTCCCGTTCAGGCTCTGCCGGCTCCCCATTAACAGCTTCTCTGCGGACTTTGCGTGTCCCTGCCGAGGCGGGGAGGGGACGGACGGGCAGAGCGGCGTGTCCTGCCCGTCCCGAGTGCGGACGGGCCGAGTGGGCTCGCGTCGGGCTTGGGCAGCCCCCCGCGACCGCGGCTCCGGCTCCCGCCTGGTACGGCCGGTCCTTGTCTGCGGCTCTGAGTGCCCTAAAAATACCTCGGAAAGCCCTGCTGGGAGCAGCCCCGCGGCCCCGCCAGCGGCCGGGATGTTTTCCTGCCTTTGTTGGTGCCTTCGCACACGGGGTTTGTTTCTGGTCGCCCCACGCCCGCCTCCTTGGACCGGCTGCTCTGCTCGGGTGCCTTTCCCGAAGGGCAGGGCTGGGCCGGGGTTTGTTAGGGACGATTCTGTCACGCGGAGAAGGTCTGAGCTGGCACATTTGCTGTTTGATGTGATGGTGTCATGGAGCTTTCGAGGGGGTGTCCAGAGTTCAGGGGCGTGCAGGGCTGGTAAATGTTCACTTTTTTAGCAGAAAAACCCCGGTCTTGTTAAGCCGAGCCAAGGAAATTTAGGAGAGCGGCGCTGGCCTGCAGAATGCAGGCGAGGGATTTGTTTTCTTTCTCTGTCTTGGAGAGCTCTGTCTTCCCTTGAAGCCGTCTTCCCGATATAGCAGCAGTTGCTAACTCTGAATGAATGCGCCGGATTCCGGCAGCGCCAAGTGGGATTCGGCCGCTCGGGGATTGAGTTTGGGCAGAGCCGGCGGAGCCGGGAGGCCTGGGTGGCACTGTCCCAGTCAGCTGTCACACTGTGAATAGCAAACGGAGCCCAAGTGCCCGCTGGGCTGAGTTTGGAGCCGTCCCAGACTCACCTTGGAGGGGGAGCTCGGGCCGGGGGCGGCTCAGCGCCGAGGAGGTGCCGGGGCTGCGGGTGCCACGCGTCCCCATCACCGCGGGGCCTCTTGGGCAATAGCCGAGGATGCTGAGGAAAGAGACTTGAGTCAGTGCCACGCTGTCACCCAGGGAGGCCTCCAGCAGGGAGGGGACATCCTCAGGGTGAGTCTCCATGGAGGTCCCGGCCCCACAGAGGGGCTGGAGTGAGGCGGTGGGCGTGTGTCACCTCTGATCCCTGCACGCATCCCTCCCGCCTTTGGATTTGTCTCCCCTCCACCTAAAAACTTCAGTCTCTCCGTGCTCAAGGCCGGGTGTGGTGGACGGTGCTGGGAGAAGGATTCGGATGGTGTTTGTGGGGTTTTCCTCGGGGCCCGGCTGCCCTGCCCCTCAGCACAGTGACAAACCACCCCCGGCCCCCGGATCCGCCGGGCTTTGTCCCGTGAGGTGTTGGTATCCGGGAGCAGGAACGGTGCCAGCGGGAGAATTGGCTCTTCTGCAGGGCTGCATTGCAGAGCTGGATCAAAACACGGCTCACACCAGCGCAAAACAAACCCCGCTGCGCTGGGCACGCTCACGGCTCCGTGCTGGAAAGGTGGGACCAAAGGCAGGGAACAGGAGGACAGAGGGGCAGGAGCTGGGGGAAGAGCTGGGAGCAGGGGGTGGCTCACACTGGTCTCCGGGAGAGCCTCATTTCTCTTCATGGAGAGAATTTTTATGGGTGTGGGTGTCCCTGTCAGCGGTGCCAGCCCGGAGCATCCTCCCCGTGTTCCCCTGGGTCCTCCCCCGTTTCACTTGGGTCACCTGCTGCTCTGACAGAAAGCAGCGTGTCCGAGTTGCCTCTGGAGCATCCTGCAGTCCTGGAAGCACCTCGGAGTTCAGCTCCGGGGAGGTGAGAGCCGGGCGGTTCTCCCGGGAAGAGCGACTCCCCGATGCTGCAGGAAGGAGTCGGGACGTGGTGCTGGGATTGCTTCTCTGGGGGTGTTATCGAGCCTTCAGGGAGGGAGGACCTCCCATGGAAGGAGGATCTCTCATGGAAGGAGGATCTCTCATGGAAGGAGGATCTCTTACGCAAGGGAGGGGAGAACTGTTGATGCTGAGGCTGCTTTTTCAAAAGCCGCTGTTGCGTAAGGGGAGCCTTGGGCAGCACAGAAAATGTGGAGAACTTCCTCGCAATGCGGGAGACAAAGCCAGGATTGCTCTCTCAATTTCTTTCTTCCTTTACGCTTTCCTAAACTTCAAGGCTTATGTAAATTCTCCAGGTTTGCCCAGGGCTCGATGCGCTGACGATAACTTTCACACGTAGCCCGGGGGTGCGACTTCCACCTGAGAATCGTCTCTTCTGCTCCTGCCTCGGCCTCTTTGCTCCATCCAGCTGCCTTCAGCAACTCTGGGGAGGCCGCTGGAAGCAGCTGCTTTGGGGGTTATCTTCAGTGGCCGCAGGGTGGGAATATTCCCAGCAGAGCTGTGGGCTGCGTCCCTGCTCCCTCCATCTCCCGCGTCCCTCGCCTTGCTCGCTCGTGGGTTTCGCCGTGTCCTTCCCGTCACCTCTGTGCCACCCCCGGTCCTCCGGCCTCTCTGTCCTGCTCTGGGGCCGAGGCAGGGCCTGGCACGTGGCTCCTCGCTGTCCCAGAATGGATGCAGGAGCCTCTGCTTCTCCTGGGGTCATCTCCTGCCTCCCGCTGAGCTCAGGCTCGTCCTTCCCCGCCTCGGCCTTTTCCTTCTTCCGAGCCCACACCAACCCCTCAGCGCAGAGCCCCGGGGAGGGTCCCCATGCCGAGGGACAGTCCCTGCCACAGCCGGCTCTGTCCGGGCCCTGTCACCTGCTGGCACGGGGACAGCAGTGCCGGGCCACGCGCTGGGATAATGGAACTGCACGTTAAGCACATCGGTGGCTTGTGGGGGTTATTCAGCCTTTGGAAGCCGGGTTTAGCTGAAAGGCCTTAACTGCCCGCCGCTGTCTGGGTGAGAGGTGGGATCGGAGGTGCCCCGCTCCCCCTCGTGCCCTGTGCGAGTTTTTGGAGGGTGTTTTTAGAACAGATGAAGCTGTTTGGGGAATTCAGTTATTTCATAGCATCATGGGGTGGTTTGGGTTGGGAGGTGCCTTAAAGCTCATACCATCCCACCCCTGCCATGGGCAGGGACACCTCCAGCCTGGCCTTGGACACTTCCAGGGATGGGGCACCCCCAGCTTCTCTGGGCACCCTGTGCCAGGGCCTCCCCACCCTCACAGGGAGGAATTTCTTCCTAATTAGCGCTGTAGACTCTGTCAGTCCCTGCTGGTGACTTACTCCTGACCAGAAACCCAGGAGAAAGCACATTTCTGGGATCTGAGCGAGCTGGCAGAGCACACTGGCATCACGAGTATTCAAATGCAGCTGCTGACGGGCTGGACACGCTGCGAACCGGCGGGGCCTGGCTTCAGGTGCTGAGTTTGATCTCCAGAAACTGCAGCTCGTGTGTTTGTTTTCCCGGTATCTAAGGGTTCAAATCTAACACGCTCCCAGAACTGCCATTTAAATTTCCCTGCATTAATCTTAGTGCTGGTTGTTAACCAGGACCAGACCTCCCCTCCCCACATCTGGCGTGGGGTGGAAGCACAGGGTGTTTCCTTCCAGGGGTGAGCTGAGCCGGGAGCTGCGAGGGGCTGCTTGGGCAGAGCCGGGCTTTGGGGTTTGGGGTCGCTCCGGTTGCCTCGGTCCTGTCGTCTCCCTTTGGCCACAGCAGGATCTCTGCAATTCCTGCCGCTCGGAGGTGCCTGGGCAGGCCGAACCTGTGGCAACAGGCTCGGCTCGACGTGGGCCGCGCGGTGCGGGCAGCGCGGGAGGCGGTTCGTGCCGGGGTTTGGCCGCGTCCCAGCGCGGAGAAGCCCAGCCCTGCGCTTCCCGGTGGGCTCAGCGCTGGGGATGCTCAGGGGCCTTTGGGGCCGGGGCTGTGCCTGGGGACAGCCCGCTCGAGGTTCTGGTGCTGCAGACACGCCGTGGTTTGGGGGCACGGGGGTGGCCTCGGGGGCTGTCGCAGCGTTCGCTTCGCCCCGGAGGCGCTCCCAGCAGCCCTACCTGCTGCTACCCGAGCCTCTGTCGGTGAGGTGAGAGTTGTTGTGCAGAGTTTCCTCTTTTATATCCTCTTATGTCACGCAGCCCCGGCGGCTGAGCGCGCCCGAAATAGCTGCCAATCCCGGGAGGTTTCACTTCAAGGTCTCTATTCTTGGCTCGCCGGCGTTACTCAGTCATGAGCTCAGGGACCGCGGCGTGAGCACCAGCGGCGAGTGCCATGCAGGGCTCCTGCCGCCGGCCCGGCGTGGCTCCGAGGGGACGCTGTGGGCGCAGCCCGGCTCGGCAGGCGCGCAGCTGTGGGCTCTGAGGGACCCCGGGGGTGTGGGTATGAAATAAGCGCTGCCGGAGCCGCTCCGGGACGGGATGAGTCAGTTCTGAGAGGCTGCTCCGCGGCCCCGGCTGCGCCTGACCCAGCTCGGCACGGCTCAGATGCTCTCCCCGCTGCGCCGAGGATCGGGTGGGCGGCAGGGGTGAAGCAGAAGTGAATGTGGGATGCGGAGCCGCGGCTTCCCGGGAGCGGAACTCGCTGGATGTTCTCAGGGCGCTGCGCCGGGGCTGGAGATCTCCACCACGCTGGTGATGTTCAGCCCGTCCTGTAAGTGCCTCTCCCGTCCCTGGGGACTCGCTCCTTCCCCGCACGGCTGTGAGCCCCGGCGGGGCTGGGGGAAGGTGCGCAGGGAGCGTCCTTGGGGATGCGCACGGACGGGGAGCCCCGGGTTCGTTGCCGGGCCCGGGGTGGAGCTCCCGCCGGTGTCCGGTGGGCACGGCCAGCACCGGGGCAGGCTCAGGGCACTGAGGGTTGGTGTCCCGGGCGAGGGTCCCGGCTCGGGGTCGTTCTGCAGCCTCGGAACCGCGGGAAGGGGAGCGACAGCGTCGGTCGCAGCTGCACCAGCAGGCGCAGGACGGGCTCCTTTGCCGTCTGCATTTTCTGGCTGTTTCAGAGCGAGCTCACGAGTCGCCCTCCAGCTCTGCTCAGATCTGGCGGAGGCACTGCCTGGGGGGATGCAGGGGGACTTCTGAGCAGTGCTCCCGCACGACTTCGGCTGTTTTTAGGGAGCTTCTTGGGAGGAACCTCGTTTTCCAGACTTCCTCACAATTCCTTTAACACTTTCAAGCTGTCCGACCCCAGCCTTGCCGGGTTAGGTGCATTTCCACCCCGGCGTGGGTCATGCCCGGCGTGCCCGGCTCGGGGCACGGACAGCATCCTGCACCTGGGGGATTCACGGCACGGGGGGAAAAGCCCGTCCTGGGTGGGAAAGGTGCTGGCCGCGGCTTTGGCTGAGCTGGGAGGTGGCCGGGGCTCTGTACGTGGGGTTGCTGGGGAGGGAGTGTTGTGTTCCGAGCTCGCATCCTGCCTACGCTGCGGGGAACGGTCACGTGCGCGCGAGGCCTTTGTCCTGCGCCTCGCTGCTTTTTTTAAAATTTATTTTTAGGTGCTCTCTGGCTTCCTCTTCCTCCTGCGCCGCGCTGCACTCCCTCTTTCTAACTCCCTCTTCTAGGATTGCTTTCTGAACAGTCAGTTCCTCCTTAAACCCATTTTTGCAGGCCTTTGTCTGCGCTTGGGAGCCGGCCCAGTTTAGCTTTAGCAGCTGCTGGCTCCTCTGGGTAAGCAAGAACAAATAAAGGTTTGCGCTGAATGAATCACTTGAGCCTTATCTGTCGTTCCCGCTCGGGACAGCTGCGCAGCTTCTGCTGGAGCGCCTGGAGGGCACGGAGGCTCCTCGGAGCTGCTCCTCCTGCCAGTGGCCGGCCTCAGTGGGTTTGTGCTGCCGATCCCAGCGTTGCCTCAGCGAGCCCTTCCCGCGAGTCCGAGCTCTGTCCCGCGCTTGGTTACGGAGCTCCGCTCTGGAGTGGCTCCTCTCCCATCGAGGCTCGCTCCACCCGGCTGCTTCGGCCCCGCGGGTGCTTCGGGTGGTTTGGTCGCGGGGTGGAAACGCAGAAATGTCGTGGTGGGAGCCACAGCCTGGTGGGATCCTGGTCGTGGTGGGATCCTCACCCTGGCGGGATCCTTGTGGTGGTGGGATCCCAGTTGTGGTGGGATCCTGGTCGCAGTGGGATCCTGGTTGTGGTGGGATCCTGGTCGAGGTGGGATCCTCACCCTGGTGGGATCCTCATAGTGGTGGGATCCTGGTTGTAGTGTGATCCTGGTCATGGTGGGATCCTCACCCTGGTGGGATCCTCATAGTGGTGGGATCCTGGTCGTGGTGGGATCCTGGTTGTAGTGGGATCCTGGTCGTGGTGGGATCCTCATCGTGATGGGATCCTCATCCTGGTGGGATCCTCATCCTGGTGGGATCCTCATCCTGGTGGGAGCCACATCCTGCTGGGATCCTTGTGGTGGATGAGCTTCGAAGGCAGACAGGGTGTGTGGGGCTGAGCTGCCGGCATGCCCCGGGCTGTGGGACACAGCAGGGCACTCAGGAGCTGCGGTGTGGCTTTGCTGGTTTAAGAGGCGGGATTTGCAGATAAGTGGCCTTAGCTGGTTTAATAACAAACGTGGGAGGAGGGAGGGAATGGCAGAGAAAGCCTTGGGCTCGCGCCTGGGGAGCTGGGATCCGACACCGAGGTGAGGAGTTGGCTGGAGCTCGTGCTGGATCCTGGGCACGGAGGGTTCCTGAGGGATACCCCGCAGCCACCAGGGGCCTGGATCCACCACCCCTTCCCTTCTCCCTGGCAGCTCCGAGTGCCCCGTGCCGGGCTGAGCGAACGGGGCCCGCACAACCCCACCAGGCTGGGGTGGGACCTGCTTTGCTCAGCCCCTCTGCCTTTTAGCACGAGCGTGCCCAGCCAGGGCTTGGCTTTTGTGCCCTTAACTCATTTTTTAGCCGTTAGGTGGACGGGGCAAAGATGCTGCTGCGTTTGTCCGGGCAGCGTTTGTGGAGCTGTGGGGGGTGGGCTGTGCTTTGGATCCTCATCCCCTGCCGTGGGTCCGTCCCTGGAGGTGCACGGACGCCAAATCCCCCCTTCCCCACCAGCCGCAGGCTCCATAAAGGGAGCGGGAATAACTCACCTGGATTAAACCACAAGTCTTCCCTGTCCTCCCAAGGCCCTGCCGCCGTAAACAGCCGCGGGCTGGGGTAGGTGAGCGGAGGCAGCGCGGCCCTGCCAAGGCCTCGTGTCCACAAATGACTAAATCCTGCCTGAAAAGTCAAAGTATGAAAACATTATTTTTTGGGTTTGGCTGAGCCTCGCGGGCTGCTGGGAACGAGCCACCTTGGCTGCCTCCGGACACCGCCGGCGGCTCTGCCCACCTTGCAGCCGGCGAGGAGGGCGGAGGGAGGCTGGCGAGGATGCGCGGGGGGCCGGAGGGGGTTTGGGGTGCAGGGGGTGCCTGGGGCGTGCCGGCTGTCACCCGCCTGCCCGGAGCGGGGTCAGGAGCCTCGCTGGGCCCCGAGGCGGGTCTGTCGCCCTGGGCTTTGAGCGCGAGCAGGGCTGGACCTGCCGCTCCGCATCCCTGCTCCCAAATTGCTTCTCCTTCCTGCGCTCGCGTCTCCGGCCGCCCGGGCTGGGGAATTTCCTGCTGCTGGAGATGGATAACGCTGATGTCGGGCTTTGTCTCCCATCGCAGCCTCCCGGGGGAAGCTGAGCTGATTCCCAGCTCGCTGGGCTCTCCCAGCTCGCACCCACTGGCAGGGGTGGTGGCTGGCCGGATCCAGAGGTGGTCTGGGGGTGGATCCCTGATCCAGGATCCCTGCATTGACCCTGCACCGTTCCCAGGTACCCGGAGCCGCCGGCACAGGGCTGGCAGCCGCCAGCCGCCGGTGCGTGGCCAGGCCCGGCGGTGAGACGCTGGTATGCGAGATGTAAACTCAATCCCAAAGTTTAGATTACAGCCCTGCGAAAAACATCAGCTCCCCTAAATGGAGCCCAGATGGTGGCGGAAGCCTCGAAGCCGAGGGCCAGGAATTGCAGGAACCGTGTGGAGCAAAGGGCCCGGGGCCGCGGGGGAGGGAGGGGGAGAGGAAGGGAGGTGAGGTTACGGCATCGAGGGTCAGCTCCTAAACCAGCCCGGTTCATCCACCTCGTCCCCTCGGAAGCGGCCGGGGACGACAAAAGTCTCCCGAGCTGCATCGCGGGGAGCGTGGCCTTCCCAAAGCCGAGGTTTCCCACAGAGCCGAGCTCGCGGGCGTCGAGGGCTGGACCCGAGGCCGTGAGCGCACGAGCTCTGCTCTCCCAGGAGCTGGAGCCAGTTTGGGCAGGGGGAGCTGCCCCACGAGCGGTTGGGAACGTGGGGGGACCTCAGCGACGTCTGGGAGGNGGGAGCTCTGCCATGGGAGGAGGTTCCCGGTGCCCTCATCTGGGCAGGTCCAGAGCTGAGCCCAGGGCGAGCGGGAGCTGGAGCCGGTTTGGGCAGGGGGAGCTGCCCCGCGAGCGGTTGGGAACGTGGTGGGACCTCAGCGACGTCTGGGAGGGCCGGGCCCTGGGAGGATGGAGATGTCCAGGGGCTCCAACTCGGACACCTGTAGGGACACGGAGCTCCTGTAGGGACACGAAGAACCTGTGGGGACATGGAACCCCTGTAGGGACAGAGAGCTCCTGTAGGGACTCGGGGCACCTGTAGGGACACAGAGCCCCTGCAGGGACACGAAGAACCTGGAGGGACACCAAGCACCTGCGGCCATGCCCGTCCCCCTGCAGGGCACAGCTGGGCCTTTGGCACTCGCCAGACCTGGGTTTGTGTCAGGAAATCCCCTGCAGGGCTCCGCGGTTTCCCCAAAATCTGGGGATGCTCAGGGAGGGAGTGCAGAGGGAGCTCTCGGAGCCTGCAGCTCTCAGAGGTGCTCGGAGCATCCTCCTGCTCCAGGGGGAGCATTCCCTGAGCGGTTCTGTCGGGAGAGAGGGGATGCTGCTCCTGCCCAGGCAGCGGCTGTGCTGGAGCCCTCCAAAATCACCGCGGGCCTGAACCTCCGCCGAGGCTGTGCTTTTGGGTGGTGCCAAAAGGCCTCAGGTGGGAGTAAGGAACTGGGACATCGGGTGGGAGTAAGGACTCGTGACTCTTTGATGCTCTTAGTGCAGTGTCAGCACCGAGCTCCCCGCTTCAGAAAGGGCAGCGCCTGAAAAAGGCTCCAAGCTGCAAAGAGGAGGCCCTGCCTCGCAGGGAGAGGCGCTGGTGAAGCCCAGGCTGGTCGGCCGGGCAGAGGAGACTCGGGGCCTCGGCTCCTTCGGCGGCTGGAGCAGAGCAGGACGTGTCGGAGGCAGGGGTGGACTCGTGGGTTGCGCGCCGGCCTCGTCCGCCCTGCGCAAACGATCCCGGCGACGGCCGCATCCGAGCAGGGCTCGCGTCAAATCGCAGCACCGGGGAGGCCCCGGAGAAACGTCCGGAGTCGGCTCCGGCCCTGGCCGGGGCTCGGCGAGTCTCGTTTGCGGTTCCTGCGGGTTCCTTGGCTGCCTCCCCGCTGGTGCTCTGAGGCGTGGGTTTGTATCAGCGCCGGCGACGAGCCCTTGGAAGCTCCGTCGGGAGCAGGGAGCTGGGAGGGTTTGCGTTGTTCCTGCCTCGCTGAGACCTCGCTGTCAGGGCCGGATTCTCGGGGTGTCTGCCTGGCTTAGTCACGGGAGCTGTGCCTGGGCGGAGGTTCTGTCCCAGCTGGGGCTGGGCTGGATCAGCGCCGGTGCTGGGAGCGAGGGATGGGGCTTGGCTGGGGGGAGCCGGGTGCTGGCACGGGGGAGGGGGGGACGTCGGCTCCGGCGCAGCCCGAACCAGCCCAGCCGCACGCGGACGTGTCTGGGATGCGGTGCCAGGAGAGCCGAGAGGGCGCAGGGTGTGCCTGGGAGGGGCGCGGGGTGTAGGACGGGGTGCTGGCACATCTGGGGGTGGGACAGGGAAACTTGCAGAAGGATTTGTGGGCTCAGCCCGGTTGGAGCTGGGGCGTGTGCTGGATCTGCGCAAATCCAGGCGTCCTCCCCGCTCCTCCTGGATCTCCTGGCTTGGAGGGGGAGGCTGGAGCGGATCCTTGCAAAACCCCGCAGCATTCCCTCCGTCCACGTGGCTTCTGTGGTCATCCCCTCGCAGCAGCTCTTGCACATTCCTGACCCTGGGAATGAGAGACGAGGCTTGGCCGGAGCTCTCCCACTGACCAGCCAGTCTGACCCCAACGGCCCAGCTCAGAGCAGAGGTTCCCATTTCCCATTCCCATGCTGGTCCCTTTTCAGATGTGCTTGGCATCAGCCCGTGGGGATGGGGACGCCCCAAGGAAAGATCTCCGGGACGAGCAGAGCTCCCGAAGTGACAGAAATCTCGTTACAAAACCTGGTGGTTTTTATTTTGTCCGATTATCCAACAGGAACGCTCTGACTCGCGTTGACTTCATGGCAGGGAGGAGGAATCACACCCCAAAGGCCTGGCTGGGAATTGTGGCTTTCGTGCAGGGAAAAAAGAGCTCCGTGAGGCAAAGGCTAAGAAGGGAATTGGGTTTGGGGCTGGGTCGGTGGATTTAAGCCCAGAGTGGGGCAGCAGGGGCGGGGGGCTCCGGGGAGGGTTTGTGCAGCCTGTGCTGCTCCTGGCTCGGGCTCCAGCTCTGGCAGGGCTGGGCTGAGAGGGGCGGCCAAACAGCTGGGAGAGGAGGTGCAGCTCCTCAGCCAGGCCTGCGGGAGCTGATTTCTCTGGGAAGATTCAAATGTGTTTTATCTCGCTGGAATCGCGGCCTCCACGGGGGCCGTGCGAGGCGGGGGCTCCTCGCTCCAGACCCCTCGGCTCGCCCTGGGAGCTCCTCCGCCTCTGCCAAAGCAGGAACTCACCCGGGCGCTGCCCCGTGCCTGCAGCAGCCCGCAGGGGTCCCAAGAAGCAGCCACAGCCCCTCCAAAGTCCGTCCCTCCCTCCGGAGCTCCCCCCTCTTTGCTGTCACTGACCCTCGGGGTGCTCTCGGAGCCGAGCGAGCTCCCGGCTCCCCGTCTTCCCTCCAGCGGCAGCCACGGGCCCCTTCCACACCGCACGCGGTTTTGGGTGGGCTGCGGGAGCCCCGGCAGCGGGAGGCCGGAGCAGAGCTCCCTGCCGGGCTCCGAGGGTGGACGGAGCAGCTTCGCTCCTTCCCTCGTCACCCCGAGCTTCGGCAGCGGGGAAGCCGCGGCGCGGCTGCCGACCGCGAAAGGGCTCTTCAGTTTTGGCAGCGAGGCGGGGAAATCGTGGAATCGTGGGATTGTTAAGGTTGGAAAAGACCTCCAAGATCATCGGGTCCAAGCTTTGAAGGGTTGCAGTGGCTGCAGAGGTTGGCAGCAAGCAGGGATGAGCAGGGGAAGGGCTGAAACCCCTGGAAGAGGGGAGGTTTTGCTGTGGAGGGGTGGAAAATATGGAAGCACGGGAATGATTCCCATCCAGGGAACCCTCCTCCACCCCTCTCCTCCATCGTCATCCCTCTCCCAGCCCTGTTTCAGGGTTTTCAGGATCTTGGGGGGAAGAGTTTGGGTCTGGTTTTGCGGAGGGGCTGAGAGCAGCCCTGGGATGCTCAAAACCAGCGAGGTTTTAAGAGCAGATTTACAGAGCAGGCTGAAATTGTTCTCCTTGCCTCTTCTTCCACGGCGTGTCTTAAATCTTCTTGAGAAGGTTTTTAATTGAAACACAGCACATTAAAAAAAAATAATCCCAGGTGCGAGTGGAGTCTCTCCCAGTTTGGCTGGAAACGTTCAGCAAACTGGTGAAGTTGTGCCAAATTCTCGAGGGGCGTTTGGGCACCGCTCCCAGGGGTGCACAGGGTGGGATTTTTGGGGTGTCCATGCAGGGCCGGGGCTTGGACTGGATGATCCTTGTGGGTCCCTTCCCGCTCAGAATATTCTGCGATTCTGTGATCCTATGAAAACATTTGTTCCTGAAATTGGAGTCATTCCTGGGATTGCAACACCCGGGCTGTGTTTCCAATTAATCTGCTGAAGTCGTCATGTATTTCCAAGTGCATTGGCTCAGCAGAGAGAAATCTGGCACTGGCTGGGGGCTGAAATGCCAGCTGGGATGTGCACGGAACGAAATGAGGGAATGGCCCCGGGGGCTGGCCCGGGGCACCTGGCCCGGGATCACCGAGGGGCTCTGGCGGAGGGGGGGATGCGGGAGAGGGCAGAGCAGCCTCCTCCGGGGAGCGGGACTGCCTGGAATCGCTGCGGAGGCACCGCCGGGTTTTTTCCCGAGCGGTTCCCTTGTGTTTCTTGGGTGTGTGTTTGGTTTTGGGGCGAAGGGGAGGGGGCGCGGTGAGTTGTGCTCTGCGCGTTCCCTGCGCCGGCCTCGGCGGGGACAGGGGCAGATGTTCGGGGTGGTGGAGTGACCTCTCCACCCCGGCCTCCTCCCAGGCCTCCCGGGGCTGCCTCCCGCAGGCTTGGTTTGGGAGGGGAACGGTCCCTGGGGTCAGTGGTGGGGTCCGGAGCCTGGTTTGGGGTCCCGGCGCTGCGCCCCCGCGTCAGAGCCGCCCCCAGGGGCTGCTGCAGGGACAGACGTGGATCCCCCCGCCCGTGGATCTTCCCCTCCTCTGCGGCAGCCAGGATTCCCGCCCGCAGCTGGATGGGACCCTGCCGCATTCCCCTCCTCTCCAGGGGGATTTTCTGAGGAAAAATGTTGGACCTGGAGCCGGATCCCAGCCGGGTGGGAGCGGCCCCGCGCGTTCAGCACCGACACTCGCGGAGGGGCCGGGCTTGCGCGGAAATCTTCCCTTTCCAAAAACGAGGTTCAGGCTGAGGCCTCCCCTCCCTCCGGGGCCAGCAGGGGAGGGGGACGGCAGCAGGGGAGGGGCACGGGGCGGCTCTGGGGTCACCCAGAGGGTGGCTCTTCCTTTCAGGGGGAACCCCGCGAGCTGCTTTCGGAACGGGAATGCGCCAACCGCTCGGAGCTTTGGGAAGCAGAGCCGAGATGGGGTTTTCCTGCTGCAGCGCTTGCTCGGGAGCTGGGAAGCGCTAAGTGGCGACAAGACCACTCCCGAACTGGATCGGGGCCGTTCCCATCTGCGAGGGCAGCACCGGGGCAGCGCGTTCCTCGCTGGGAGTGTCGTGCAAGCCTGAGCACCCTCCTCGAGCCTGGAAGCCTCAACAAAACCCCAGGGAAGCCGGGAGAGGAGGGGGAAGGCGAGTTTTCCGTGCGCGTTGAATGCTGCAGTGCGTCAGCATCCCAAATTTCAGGGCTCTGGTCTGACTTCCCAAGTTCCCCGCTCCCGAAATAGAGCTCTCCCCTGTGCCCGCGTTAGGAGGGGTCCCTGCTGTGCCGTTTTTCAGCAGGGAGGATGTGATCTTTCTATATTTGCCTGCAGGACAATAATGCTGCTGGTTTCTATTTTTAACCCGCCAGCGGGGCAGAAATGCACTTGGGAATGTTCGGGAAGCGGAGCAGCCCCGGCCCGGCTGGGCCCCGGGAGCCGCCAGCAGCTCGGAGAGGGCCTGGCCCCACTTTGGGGCGGGTAAAGAGGGGCCAGGCTGGGCTGGGCTGGTCCCCTTGCTCCGGGGGGCTCCGGGGGGCTCCGGGGGTGGTGGCAGGAGCAGGGACGTGTGGCATCGTCCATCCATCCCCCTCTTCCTCCCGTTTGCCTCCCTCCGGAAGGGCGGCTCCGGCGTGTCGCCAGCTCTGCGGTGCTCATCCAGGTGGATGCCGCTCCTGAAATCCCGGCCCAGGCCCTAAAAGCACCTCAGACCTTTAAAATATGTACGGGTTTGGGGTGTTTTTAAAGGAAAACAGCTTCTGTCACCGCCTGGATCGTGCAGAAGGGCTGCAAGCGACAACTTGCCCTCCCAAAGCCCTCAGAAGTGGGCGGCGAGTGCCAAAACTGGCACCGACTTGAGCGGCAATCCCAAATTTGGGGACTGATCCGTGACTTTGAGTGGTTCTGCTCCTGCCACCCCTGCCCCGCTCCGCTGCCGTCAGCAGCGTCCCCGGCAGGCCGGGCTTGCGTGGGTCCTTGCAGGGTTTTCCAGCTGCTGACGTGAGCTGGAGCAGCTGAACTCGCGCACCTCCCATCTGGAGGAGAAAACACGGATTTAGGGCGGGACCGGCTCCCCGGGGGCTTCGTTTCACCCTCAGGGCTGGGTCCAGAGAAGGCGTCTTCTGCCACCTGCGTGTCCCGGGTTTTCCTCCGCGGTGGAAAATCCCGCCGGTCTCGGGTTTTGGGGTGGGTTCGGTGGTGCTGTGACGTCCCCGCTTCCCGAGGCCGAGCCGTGACCGCGGCATGCCCACGGCAGCCGGCGGATTTCGGACCGAACCCGGCCCTTGAGGAGGTCCCAGGTGAAGGTGGAGCCTGGGCCCTGGATGGGGCAGCGGGTTTGGGTTTGGGGCCGCTGCTTTGGGGCACAGAGGCGGCTTTGGCTCTGCCGTCCGGGCCTGCAGCTGCCAGGGCTCGTCCCGGCCGGACAATGGCCGGAAGCCGGGACCGCGTGCGGCTCCTGCGGCCGCTCCCGCTCCTCCCGGGCTATTTCCATCGCATTGTCCGCGGCACAGGAAGGATGTTTCCAGCCTTCTTCCTTTCGGCCTCAAAGGGATGCGGGGCGGGCAGAGAGAGGAGGGGATTTGTTGAGCAAGAGGCGCAATCGCTGCTCCTCGGAGCTCCTCTGACGGACGCGTGCGGTGGGAGGAGGGAAGGGGAAGGGCTCCTCTTGCTTTGTGGTGGAGAAATACGGCCACGAAAGGGGGCTCTGGCTTGCGGGGGTGTTTTTAGTGTGGTCGGGGCTCGGGTGGTGACAAAGGAATGCTGCAAAGTCCCTCCTGTGTTTTCACACAGCTCCCGCTGCTGTGGCCGGGCAGAGTTGAGGCTCCTCGCTGCGCCGGAGGAGGCCGAGCTCCCACGTGCCAGGAAGTGAAAGTAGAATTAATTAAGACGGGAAATGATCTTAATTTGTTCTGGCTAAATCCCTTTAGCACCAGTAAACCCCAGAGATCTGAAGCAAAGCTCTCGGTCGGGGCCCGGCCACGCCTCTCCCGTCGCTCCGAGGTGGCCGTGGGGCATCTCTGGGGGTTTGTCCGAGCGCCAGAGCTCTCCCGGTTTTACTGAGGGGGGCTGGTGCTGCCTGGTAGGAGCCAGACTGGGAAATGCCCGTCTCTCACTGACCTGGATCCCAGCTGAGCCGGGATCATCCTGGGACAGCCACCAGAGTCCAAATCCAGCTCTCACATGTGCTGGCATCGAGTCTGCCCTGGGACAGCTCCAGCTGATTTTTCCGTAGGGGAGCAGAAAGCTTCAAGGATCCCGTGTGGCTTTTTCCTTTGCCCCAACGTGGATGGGGATGGAGCGGGGGCTGTTTGATCCTCCTCGGGCGGCACCGGCCGCACGTGGTCCCCGTCACGCTCCCGGGACTCCCTCCCTACCCCGCTCCGGAGCTTTCTGACGGATCCCAGGGTCAGGGCCAGCCCCTGTGACCTGCCAGGACTACCGGGAGCTCCCGGATTTTGCTGCTGACAGGAGGCAGCGCCAGGCCGATGGAGCGATGCCCCGGCGGGGCCGGTTCTTTGTGCAAGGGAAAACCGCGGACGGGCCACGGCCTCGTGCCGGCCCCGATGGCCCCCGGGGTTCGGGGTGATGCCCTGCCTGTGTCCCCCGCGGGGTTCAAACCTTCCCGACTGTGGGTGGGGGTTGGCCCCGCCTGGGGTCCCCGAGGGAAGGGGGGATGGCTGGGGGGGCAGGAGAGGGGATCGGGCGGTTCTGCTGCGCTCTCCCCTCTCCCAGGTTTGGGGCTGTGGAGAGGGCAGAGGAGCAGCAGTTCCGTAGCCGGCCTCCGAGTGATGCTGGAGGAGCTGCTGCAGTAAAATTCCACTCCGGGCTGGGGTGGAAGCTTCTCCCCACGTTTTTAAAATCGGAGCAGGAGTGGGGGGGCGGCTTCCTTCCAGTTTATCCTATTCCCTGTTCCCGTTTGCAAAGGGGAGAGGGTCTGGTGCTCTTCTCCAGGCCAGGGGGGGTGTCGGAATGGGCACCCCTGGGGGCGGGAGGAGGGCTGGAACCGTGGCTGGACGCCGATTCACCGTGGCTTTCCCCGAGAGACCTTGGCGTTTCCACCTGCTGCTGCCCGGTGCCAGCACCTGCCCGAGCCCACGCAAAACCTCCCTGTTTATTTTGTCTAAAAGCAAAATATCCCCCAGAGGGGCGGGGGCAGGGATGCCCGCTCTGCCTTAATTGCACTTAATGAGCCTGATGGGGCCGGCTGCCAGCGAGGGCTTTGCCAAGGCTCCAACTTGCCCGTGAGAACTGCAAGGGCGTGGCGGCGGCCGCGCCTGGGATCGGGGATCCCAGAGCTCCCGGGGCTGCGGGGCTGCTCTTCCCACGGCCTCGGTGGGCACGGGGACCCCGAGGAGCCGGAGGGACACGATGGCATCCGTGGGTGAGTGTCCCGGGCGGGTGGGGGAGTGTCCCTGCAGGCACGGGGGCCTGGGACAGTGGGGGTTGTGTGAGGGGCACCTGGAGCATCTCCCGTCCGCAGCGGGGTCCATGGGCTGGGTCCGGGTGCGTGCCCGCTTGTTTGGGTGCCAGGTGAGCTTTAAGGACCTGGATGTGTCTGGGATTCTGCTGAGCTGACGCCAGCTCAGATCCCGAGAGGTTCTGAGGGCTCAGTCCCCGGCACGAGCACTGATTCCTCAGTGTCCAAGCTATTGCTGCTGCACCGGGCTCACGGGGAGCTCCTCTGCTGATTCCTTTTGCTTCTCCCCCATTTCCGAGCGGCTCGGCAGCAGGATCAGCTCCTCTTTCTGGGTTAAACCCCCAGGGCGGTGTTGCTCCATGCGCGTGGAGCACCCACGCACCCAACTGCGCCCTCGGTCCCCGCGTTCTGCGGGAGCCTCGGCCTCCTCCAAGGCCTCTCCCGGCTCTTTGGGACTCCACGCTGTCCTGGCACTTCTTCACCGCCAGCGCTTCGCGCCAGAAATCCCGCCTGGTGCCTTTCCCGTAGCTTCTCCATCTCGGATGGAATTGCCCGGCTCCGGCACCGCGGGGCTCCTCCCAGCATCTCCCCCCGCCGGCTGCCTGCAAGCACCAGCACCGAGCCAGGTTTGTCCCAGGGTGGCTGTCCCCGCTGTCCCCGCTGTCCCCGCTGTCCCCACTGTCCCCGGGGTGTGGCTCCGCGGATCCAGGCAGGTTTCATCCTCCCCTGCCTCGAGGATTTGACACCTGCACCTCTCCCGGCTTCACCGATGCCAACCCTGAGCTTTCCCAGCTCCCTCCCGAGCGCCCAGGGAGGGGAGGCAGCGCCCGCCGGGCCCGTGGGGAAGGGCACCCAGAGTGTGTTTGTGCAGGAAACTGAAAATGCTGCGGCTTCCTCCCCGTGACAGAAATAACTCTCACCCTGAGCCCCAGGTCTGCCCTGGGGAGCTCCTCGGTGGCTCCTCCTCAGACGCCCGAGGGTCAGCGCGGGGCAGGGCCGGGGCGAGCCCCGGCTGGGCCGTGGCCGGTGGTGGTTGAGCAGTCCGAGGACCACGCAGGGAATTGAGTTTGTGCCTCTCTGTAGAGCTGGGGCTGCCCGTGCTCCTCCCAGCTCCTTCTGCTTGTCCTGGGCCTCGGGTTTCTTTCTTAAATTTTCTTGTCTGCCCTCCAGCCCAGCCCTGGACCTTGACCAGCGCTTGCCAAAGGGATTTCCTGCTCAAGGCTCTAATTAACGGGCAGGTCGCCTCGAGCAGCCACTTGCCCGGAGTGGGTATTGTGCGATTCCAGCTTTTTTGTCTCGGCGCTTCCAGATCAAGCACGAAGCCGCTTCGGGCAGCGCTGAGCCTTCCCCGGGGGGTCGTGACTCAAGCTGGGCTCTTGCACGCAGAAATTAAAAGAATGAATCGGCGCTGGTGACGGCAGCCCCGGGGTCCGGCAGCCCCGCCGGGGTCCAGCCGGGTGCCGGAGCATCTCCCGGTGGACGGCCCGGGGAGGGCTGAGGGCAGCGGGGGTCCCCCCGGCCGCGCTGCGGGGCGGGAGGAGCTGCCGAGCCCTCGGTCCAAACCGGTTGGGAGCGTTCTCCTGCGCTTGGGTAACCGGGGAGAGGTTCCGCAATCGTTTGATCTCTCCTCTGCTTCCCTTGGCGCGGCGGCCGCATCCTCCCGTGCTGATGTAACCGGAGCCGCTGCGGGAACAGCCCCGCGCCCGGCGGCGCTTCCACGGCTTCCCGCGAGCGCTTGGCCGCGTCCCGGGGCTGCTCGGCCTCCGCTGGCATCGTCCTGCCGGGAGAACTGAGGGCTCGTCCCGCCAGAGCCGCTCTCCAAGGAGGGCAGGAGGTGATGCCCAGCTTCGGGCTGGGCTGGTGCCTCTCGCCGGGAACCTGGAGAGAGGGAGATGAGGCTGCTGGAGGGCTCAGGGGTGTTCCAGCTCGGCCAGAGCCGCGGGATTTGCCTGCCTGGAGGTGCTGCCGGTGTCCCCATCCGTCCCTGCCTGCGGCTCTGGGCGGTGTTCGGGCTTTTCCCACACGCGAATCCTCAAGGAGAGGAGCTGGGCGGTGCGGGGGAGCAGCAGCTCCCCGTGGGGTGTTTGCTGCGGGGAAAGGCCCTGGGGGACGATCGGGAGGGGCAGATTTGCCTCTCCGCCGGGACAGGGCGGTGTTTTGGGGCTCCCCGGAGCCGGGCCGGGCTGGGTGAGCAGGTGACGGGAGGGATCCGGCGGCGCGGGATGCGCCGTGGGGGATGTTTCCCTTCTGGGCAGGGAGGACTTTTCCCAAATCCTGAGAGTTCCTGTGATGTGAGGCTGCCTGCGCCGCGCCGGGGAGCGCGAGGAGCTGCCAGGCCGCCTTGGCTCTCCGTCAGCAGAGCCCTGTGGTCGCGACTTTCCCGGTGTTCCTCAGGAAGCCGCGGTCGTTGCGAGGTTTCCTGGGGACACCTCTCCCTCCTCCGCACGGCCTCTCCCGCGGGGGCCGCGCCGCTGCTCGGGATGGGCCCGGGTGACCCGTGGGGGTGGGAGGCTGCAGGAAATGACTGCCAGAGGTTTTCCAGCCGTGCCAGGGCCGTGGCGGGGATGGAGCCGCTCGCCGTCCCTCCGCTCCCACGGCCCGGCTGCGGCTGCGGGAGATGAGCCCTTCGATCCCTGCTTTGTCCCTGGTGCTGCCCACGCTCCAACCGCGTTGTGTGGGACCCGCGGGGCAGCTCCGCCCTGCCCGTGCCCAGAATTTCCTGTGGTTTGGTACCTGGGTGTCCCTGGGACCTCAAATTTAGGCCCAAAAGCTGCTGCCAGGTTTTTGCTGGGGGGGTTTTGCCTCGGCGCGTTCGTGGTTGGGGGTGCTCTGAGGGCTCTCAAAGCTCGTCCCTGGCAGAGGGGCGGCATCCAGGGAGCTCCTTCAAGTCGCCCCAGCTCCCCTGGGAGTGGGAAGGAACGGGAAGGAAGTTGTTTGGTGGTTTGGGCAGTGCCTGAGGTCGAGTTCGTGTCCCGCTGTTAAGGTTTGGGGCTTTGGGGTAGCTCAGTGGGACACGGGGTTACCTTGGGGTCGTCTGGACCCCAAAACGCTTCCAGGGCCGATCTAAGCACGGGTTTGAGAGCGCGTGGAAAACCTGCCTTGAAACGCAGACCCGGGTCACCTCTGGGGGTGTTGGATTCAGTCCCTGGGCCTCTCCCTTCGGCAGCGGAGTGCTGCCCTCTCCTCTGCGCGGACGCTGCGGGAGCGGCGTGGACCCCTCGGGACGGCGGAACCGGGATTCGGGCTGGGACAGGGAGTGTTGAAACCAGCAGCAGACCCAGGCCCCAAAGGTGTTTCCTCCCTGTGCCTGGACTCTGGGCTGGCCCTGAGGTTTTTGGGTCCCAGAGCCATGAGTTTCCAAATGAAATGTGCGCATTTGTGGGGAGAAAAGTCCAGGGGGGGCTATTAAATGTCTGACTCAAAGGTCACAAGCTGCAAATAACCAGGGAGGGTGATCGGGGGAAGCATCTCGCCCTGGTCTGCTTCCCCAGGCCCGATGTGGAGCTCGTTTCCAGGCTCCAGCAGGGAATATTCCCATTTTTTGTGCTTGGAATGCCTAAAGGGCTGCTCTGCTCGCAGGTGCTTGGCGTAGTTGGGTGTGTGGCTGAATCCCTTTGGTTGTGGGAAGGGTTTTGTGCTGCTCCTTGGGTGACTTCGCCAAACTTTAATCATCGTCTGTCTCGTTTGGGTTTTTGTGTTGTTTTCTTTTTTTTTTTTTTTGGAAACTCTCTGCAGAAGAAAGTTTGCAAGAATCAGAGCAGAAAAATGTGGGTTTACCCCGGTGGAAAAACTCTCGGGGGGCTTTTCCTGGAGCAGCATCAGCCTCGTCTCGTTCTGGAGCAGGAATTTGAAGCCTGGTGGGGAGGGGAGGGATCCACCCACATCTGGCAGAGGCGTAAAGCCCCTGGAACTCCCAGCCCATGAGCTCCAGAAGGAGTTATCAGAACTTGGCACCCGGCTGCTCCAAACATTACATCTTCCCCGAGCATCATCTGCTCTCTTATGGCTCCTGCGGGACGCAGCCGGCGCTCTCTCCGTGCGGGGACAGCTGAGGCGGCGCAGGGCTTTCCCTGGAGCTGCTTTCCCTGGAGCTGCTTTCCTGGGAGCTGCTTTCCCTGGAGCTGCTTTCCCTGGAGCTTCCATCCCCGGAGCTTCCATCCCCAGAGCTCCGTGCTGAGGCGAGGAAGGAGGGAAATGCCCCAAACGCTGGGATTTTGTGGGATCCTGCGAGGAAAGCCCTGGGGGACACACGAGCAGATGGAGGTAGGGGGCAAAGGGACGCGTGGGCACCGACGGGGGGTCCCCACCGTCCCCCCAAGAACCGGGGCTGGGCAGACTCTGGGTGGGTTTGGTGATTTTTCTCTCGTCGTTCCGGGGAGCAGCGTTTGGTCCCTAATTAAACCCGGGGGCCCGGCGGGGTTAAACGAGGTACCCCAGCTCCGGGATTTCCTATTTCTCGAGTTCTCCCTTTGTGATCTCCGTGTTCTTTCAACATCGTCCTTTTGGTGTGGTTTCCCACTTAAGTGTTTTTAATTTTGAGCGAGCTCCCTCCAGCTCATTCCCGCTCCTTGCGCGCGGCTCCGGAGAAGACCTTTTCCCTTCTGCCGGGGAGGAATGTTTTTAATCACCCGCATTCTTCAACCCGCCTGAACTCTGAACCTTTCACAGCAAATCAGCAGAAGATGGGAAACGCTTTCAGAAAAGAGATGGTTTGTTAAAAAAAAACAACAACCCCGCCTGGCTTTGGCTGCTGCTCCAGCACCTCTGCGGCAGGCAGGGATAAACAGGGGTGCGGGCAGGGATGCAGGCAGGGATGAGGGCAGGGATGCATGGAGCAGCAAAGCTGGGATGCCGCTGGTTTGCTCCTCAATTATCTTCCTGCCCTGCTTCGTTTGCCTCTTGCTTTATTTCCCTCTTACATAAGCCCAGCCCTGCCGAGGGCTGATTTGCCTCTTCGAAAACAATCAGGAAATGCCAAAGCAAAGATTTTTGTG
Organism: Gymnorhina tibicen; assembly: GCA_013399875.1. Taxonomy (NCBI): domain Eukaryota; kingdom Metazoa; phylum Chordata; class Aves; order Passeriformes; family Artamidae; genus Gymnorhina; species Gymnorhina tibicen. The sequence goes on from VXAZ01003011.1 coordinate 285,243, forward strand.
TGCTGGATTATTTTTTGGTTTTTATTCCTTTTCCGGGATGGCTGGCTGGGAGCGGCGTGAGCGGCGGTGTCCCGAGTGCCGCTGCCACCCCCGGCCCGGGGAGCTCGCTGCCACTGGCTTTCACCCCGTCCCGAAGCTCCGCGGGAGTCTGGGAGGTGCTGCAGTGCAAAGTGGGGCTCCCCACCCCGCCCGGGGCTGTCCCGGCCCTCCCTCCTTGTCTGTCCCACCTCGTGGCTGAGCCCGTGGCCCCTCGGCCGCGTTCCCTGCTCCGTTCCGTGCCGGCAGCCTGGAAAATGCTGGTAACCCGTGCCGGGGCCTGAGCACAGAGCCCTCATTCATCCCCGGCCGCGGCTTTCCCAGGGCACTCCGGGGAGATTCCGTGTCACAACCTCCCCTTTCCATGGAGGATCCACGGGCTGCATCTGCAGCTGCCGGCCCAGGGATGGTTTGTGCGACGGGCTCCTGGCCCCGCGGCTCCAGGTCCCAAACCGATCCCAACCCCAGCCCAGGCATCCCGGTCCCGAACTGTGCATCCCGGTCCCGAACTGTGCATCCCGGTCCCAGCCACTTGTCCTGGTGCTGGTGGCTTCTGAGGGTCCGCTGGGCACCGGCAAGACCCCGGCTGGGTTGGGGACAGGGACAGAGCCCCCAGGAGCTGTGGTGGGGCTTTGCTTTTGGCTTTTTTGGGGCGGGGGGAAGGGGAAGAGCCGCCGGCTTGGCCAGCGGCCCCTGGATCATGTGGGAGCCCCGGGCTGCGGGAGGGGGTTGTTTACTGTAACTCCTGGCCCAGGGCCCGGCAGCAAACCCCAAACGAATTCAAGCTGCAGAGGGAGGTCACAAACGGCTCCCGGGGCACGAGGGGCTTTGGGAGGGGGTCCGGAGGTGCTGGAGCAGGAGGGATGTGGAGCATCCCCGAGGAGCTGCCACGTGCAGGGGCCTCACGCCCGAGGGTCCCCGCACGGGGACAGCGGCTCCTGCCCAGAGCCCGGGTTCCTCTGCCAGTGCCACCAGCCCTCGTCCCGCGCTGCCCTGGCACCCGGCACGGGACGTTTTGTGTTTCCAAGCTCTGGAAAACCGCCCTGAGTTCGGTGGCCTCAGCCTGGCCGGGAGCGTCGGGGCTGGGACAGCGGTGTCACCCCGGGGCACGTCGGGCCAGGCCCTGCTCCCAGCGTGCCCTTTCTCATCCCACCCTCCCTTTGTCCCTGCTCCTGAAAATCCTCTCGGGCATCCCCAGCGTGGGGTGGGCAGGGCTGGGGGCCGTGGCAGGAGCAGGGTCCACGCAGCCTCTTCTTCCCTGGCTCCGGAGCCTCTTGGCCCGGGGGGATGCTCGACAGCTTTTTCCTGGCTCCGGGCAAGTGGTGAGGAGTTGTTTTTCTGGCTGCTGCCCGGCCTCCCTCTCCCCCAGCATCCCGCATCCCTCCCTTCTCCGCTTCCGCCGCCTCGCAGTTTGTTTTTGTAGAGACCGAAACAAACGATGGAGGGAGAGATTCCCAGAGCCCCCGCCAGTGCTTCCCCCTCGGCTCCGCGCCGCCGACTGCGGCCCCCGCTCCCCCCCGGGGGTGTCTGGAGCAGCCCCTCCTTCACCTGGGCTGCCCCAAGCCCTTCCCACTCCTTTTTGCCCCACCCCATGCCCTTCCCACCCCTTTTTTCCCGGGAAGGGGCAGCATCAGGCCGTGCTGAGCCCGAGGATGCCGCCGTGGGGGGCTCAGACCAAGCCTCGGAGCTTCCTCCGAGGGCATTTTTAGGAAGCAGAGAAAGGCTGGGACAACTCTTCGGGTCCTTTCCCCCTCGTGCCCCCTGTTGCCCTTGGGGCGGTGATCCCAAACACAGCCCCCGGCAGCGTCCCCAGCTCCGTGCGTGCAGCGGGACGGTGACGTTCGGCCGGAGGGGACGCGGGGCCGGCCGAGTTCCCCGCAGACCGGCGGCGTCACGGGGCGGGATTTGGCCGGGCCGGAGCTGTCAGAAGCGCCCGATTCCCATCCCGAGATGTGCTGGTTACAGCCTGTCCTTGTCCGGCTGCCAGCAGCCCGTGCTGCCTCCGCCTCTGCCAGCGCCGCTCCCGCATCCCCGTCCCGCCGGCACCGTCCTCCTCTTCCTCGCGGGGAGCGGGGAGGCGGGAGGGGACAGGCGGGAGGGGACAGCCCCACTTGTCGCTGCATCCTGCAAAATCGCGGATTTGAGGCCTCCGGGGAGCGCTGAGGCTCCGGAGCAGAGGCGGGGCAGCTTCCCGAGGCGGGGATTGTCGGTCTCCATCAGCCTCCCCGCGCCGGGGTGCAGCAATTAGAGCCAATTAGCCAGGGACGAATTAAGTTATCAGGAGATGGGGAGTGGAGTGAACCCCGTGCTGGGGTTTCCTGGGAATGTCATGGCCTGAGGTCGGGGGTGTTTCTGTAAATCGAGCAGAGCTCTGGGAGCTGGCGGGGGAAAATCCTCGGCGGCGGTGGGCGCTCCGTGATCAGCGAAAATGGGAGGGGTTTGGGGGTGTGATGGACGAGTTCAGGTGTGTAACTGGGGCTATTTTGGGGGTGCAATGGGCTGATTTCAGGTGTGTAACTGGCGCTGTTTTGGGGGTGTAACTGGCGCTGTTTTGGGGTCCCCAGGGGGCTGGAGTTTCACCCCTCAGGGAGGTTGTGCAGGGAACGTCTTCACCCCAAACCCTTCTCCACCGTGGTGTCAGGGAGAGAGGCGCCCGCAGCACCCTGGAGTCTCTCCAGAGGGTGCGGGATTTTCNGTGTAACTGGCGCTGTTTCGGTGTCCCCAGGGGGCTGGAGTTTCACCCCTCAGGGAGGTTGTGCAGGGAACGTCTTCGCCCCAAACCCTTCTCCACCGTGGTGTCAGGGAGAGAGGCGCCCGCAGCACCCTGGAGTCTCTCCAGAGGGTGCGGGATTTTCAGGAATCTCTTTTCCCGGCCGATGGGGGAGGCTCTGCAGGCGGAGGACGTTCTGTGGCAAAGCCCCCTCGACGGCAGGGCAGGCCCCTGCCAGCCCCAGTGGCTGAGCCGCGTCCCTTTGTGTCCCCACAGCTGCCGTGACCCCGTGCACCTCCCCGCGGGTGCCCCAGGCCGTCCCCATGGACCTGCGGATCGGGCAGCGCGTGGTCAAGCCCCAGGACACGGCCCTGCTGGCCCTGAAGCAGCAGCAGCTGCAGCACCAGCTCTTCCTGGCCAGCCTGCACCAGCAGCAAGTGGAGCAGCTCGCCCACCAGCACGTCAGGGTACGGGACAGGGCAGGGGGTGGGGTGGGGGGGGGTCCGCACCCCGCTTTTGGCACAGTTTGGGGCGGGACCGGGCACTTTGGAGGGTGAATTTTGCCCCCAGAACGGTGCCAGAGTCGGGGCTGGCTTCGAGTTCCCCTCTCTGGGCAGAGATTCAGAGGAAGAGGCTGGAAATCCCAGCGCCAAAACAACATTCCCAGGTGAATTCCTGCTTTTCCCTGAGCTGGAACATCTGGAGGGGTTTCCAGCCAGCCCGGGGACCTCTCTGACGCAAGGAAGCTGCTTAGGGAGGCAGGTGGGGGGGGTTGTGCCTGAGCCCCGGGCCAAATCCCGGTCCTGCCAAGGCCAGCGGGAGGGCTGGAGCCTCCCGGGTGTCCAGCGGCGCTCCGTGCGCGGAGCGGGAGCCAGAGCGGCCGCAGGGGACCCTGCGGGCCGGGAGCTGCCCCTCCTCGGCCGCCGCTGCTGCTCTGCCCCGGGGGCTCTCGGCCTTTCCGGGAGGTGCCCCCGAGCTCCGGTGCCACCCGCAGCTCCTGCCCCGCGCAGGAATTCGCTGCCGGATTTCACTGTCACCAAAAAAAACCCAAACCCAGCGGGATTTGGCGGGGATGGCTCCTCCGGGAGGCTGCAGAGGAAGGCAGGTGGGGGGGGACACGCCCAGGGAGTTGTGACCACGTCCAGGGAATTGTGACCATCTCCAGGCACCGAGGTCCCCCTGCCTGTCCCCAGGGCTGCTCCGGGCTCAGGGCAGGGGTCAGTTCCATGGATCAGCTGGGATTTCTCTCGTATCACAGATTTTTTCCCCCCCCTTTTTGTACTCAACAAAAGATTTTTATTTCTCACTGCCTTGTGGCACGGCCCAGCTGCAGAGGTGTCCAAACACCCTGAGAGGAGGCAGCGGGTGGGAACAGACAGGGTTTTTTTGAGTTTTACGATGTCCCCGGGGAGGACAAAGCGTCCCTGGAGACCAAAACGCGTCCGGTTCGTTGTGATGGAACAGCTTCACGCGTTCCCATCAGCCGGAGTGACACAAGGGGCTGTCCCCGGCGTGCTCTGCCACCGCATCCCCCTGCCTGGGGCCGGGGAGGGCTCCGGGCAGGGCTCGGGGGTCCCGTGCCCATGTCCTTGTCCCCCACAGGTGGCCATGGAGTCCCCGCACCGCGAGGCTGAGCCGGGGCAGCAGGAGCAGGAGCTGCGGCAGATCCTCAACAAGGACAAGAGCAAGCGGAGTAAGGGCTCCCTGTGCCCGGGGCGGGGGGACCAGAGGGGCTTTGAGGAGGGGGCTCGGGGGGTTCTGCCCTTACCCAGACCAAGCTCTGCCTTCCCGTGGGGGAAAGGGGTGGGAGAGCATCCGCAGAGCTGGGCTGCAGACCCCGCTGGGACCCCCGGGCTGGGTTACGGACCCCATTCAGGTGACAGATCCCGGTGGGACCCCCGGGATGGGTTTGCAGACCCCATTCGGGTGACAGACCCCGCTGGGACCCCTAAGCTGGGTTACGGACCCCGTTCGGGTGAGAGACCCCGCTGGGACCCCCGGGATGGGTTTTCAGCCCCCACCCATCCCTCAGACCCCGCTGGGACCCCCGGGATGGGTTTGCAGCCCCCACCCATTCGTCAGACCCCGCTGGGACCCCCGGGCTGGGTGCGGCCCCCTCCCAGCCGCGGTCTCCCGGCGCCCTCTGGTGCCGGCGCTGGAGGAGCTGCCGGGGGCTCGCTCCCAAATTTTGGGATGCGCGGGGCTCCACATCGCACCTAATTAATGATCAGTTAATTAATTAACTTGTGCTCGGAGGTGCCGGATGCTGGCACAGATGCGTGGAGCATCCCTGCTGGAAGAGACAGATCGGGAATGGGATGGGAACGGGCCCAGCTGTGCCTCCGGGGGGTCTCCGGCCCTCCTGGTGTCACTCCTGGAGCCCTGGGGTCGGGGCCGTGCCCGCAGGGACCCTTCGGAGCGGCTCCGAGCCCCGTGGGGTCACTGTGGTCACTGCGGTCACTGCGCAGGTGCCGTGGCCAGCACGGTGGTGAAGCAGAAGTTGGCCGAGGTCATCCTGAAGAAGAAACAGGCGGCTCTGGAGAGGACCAGCAACGCCCCCCCCGCAGCCCTGCCCTACAGGTACAGCACTGTCCCTCCGCCCCCGAGCAGGACGCGGCACCCCCGAGGCACAGGGGCAGCTGGGAAGGGGCTCCGGCTTCTCCCCGCAGGTCTCTGGAGCCTCTGGACCCCGAGGGCCCCTCCCCTGCCGTGCTCAGCACCTTCCTGCCCCCCGTGGCCAGCACTTCTCTCGACCCCCCCGAGCATTTTCCACTGAGGAAAACGGGTAAGGGAATGTCCCCGTGTCCCTCGAGGCCTCGGGAATGTCCCCGCGTCCCTGGTCCCCGGCTGGAGCTGAGGACTGGCCCCACGGAGCCCATCCAGGCAGGGCCAGGACTCACCCCCCTGCTGTCCCCGGCAGCGTCCGAGCCCAACCTGAAGGTTCGCTGCAAGCCCAGGAAGTGCCTGGACCGGCGCAAGAACCCCCTGACGCGCAAGGAGAGCGCTCCCCCCTCGCTGAAGAGGCGCCCGCCCGAGGCCATCGGTGAGGGAGGGCTCTGCCCGGACGGGGCTCGGAGAGACCTCGGGGCCTGGGGCAGCTCCAGCCTGCCCGGGGTCCTGTGCCACCTCTGCTCGGGGACCGTGTCCCTGGGGTTTGACCCGTGCTTGGGAACCGTGTCCCCCGTGTCCTCCTCCCTGCGGCTCCGAGCGGGATTCGGCCCCAGGAGGGTGGCGGGCAGGGAGGGGCTGGGCGGGGGCTGTGCCCTCACCCCGTGTCCGTCCCTTCCCAGACTCGTCCCCCAGCAGCAGCAGCACCCCCGTGTCCGGCTGCAGCTCTCCCAACGACAGCCTGCCCGCCGAGCACGGCGCGCTGCCCGCGGCCCCGGGCGTGGCCCACGAGGTGAGCTCCGGTGGCTTCGGGGGCCCGGTGTCCCCTCTGGGCTCAGGGGGAGGGCACGACCCCAGCCCTGGAACCCCCTGCCTGGAGCTGCCCTTCCCTGCTCTCCCCGCACCTGGGATGCCCCGAGATGCTCTGCCCTGGGATGTTCTTCCCAGTCCAGCGCTGCTCCGACACCCACCCTCCTTCAGGGTGCATTTCCCCTCTCCCGCTGGTGTCCTGTCCCCACGGGTGTCCCCAGGGCTGTCCCCGATGTCCCCTGCCCTGGTCCCTGTCTGGGAGCGGGGCACTGATGGCTCGTGTTCGGTGCAGACGCCCCTGGCCCAGCGGCTGATGATGCAGGAGAGCTCCCTGGCCCAGTTTGCCCTGCAGAGCGCGGCCTCCCTGCCGGCCATCACCCTGGGCCTGCCGGCCACCACCAGTGCCAGGGTAGGTGGCCGGGTTGTACCCCCAGCACCGGGCAGAGGGGCCCCGTGGGGCTTTCCTTTGGGTTTGGGGTTCCTGGCGCTGCCCATGGGCACGGTGGGCACAGCCCTGCGGCCTCCCGGTGCCGCGTCCCTGTGCCTGAGCCCGTCCCCGTCCCCACAGGGCGAGGCCGAGCACCGGGCCCTGCCCGGCCTGGCTCACCGCGTGCCGGTGCTCAACGGGCCGGTACTCCCGGGCACGCACTCGCCCGTCTTCATCCCGGCCGGCCTGGAGCAGCACGAGGCCGGCAGCCCCCTGTCCCCTCGGCTGCAGCCCGTCATCATCCTCGAGCCCTCGGTCAGCCACGCTCCGCTGGTGGCGGGTGAGTGTCCGGCTCGGGGGCGTGGGGACGGCCAGCGGCGCCCCGCCGGGCGTCACCTCGGCCGCCCCTCACCCGGCCCCGCTCTCCCCTCCAGTGCCGGGCCTGGGCACCGTCCCCTTCTCCTTCGCGCCCTCCCTCATCCCCACGGAGCGCCTGGCGCTGCCCGGCCACCACAAACCGCTGGGCAGGACCCGCTCGGAGCCGCTGCCGCAGAGCCCCAAGGCCATCCAGCAGCACCTGGTGTTCCAGCAGCACCACGCGCACTTCCTCGAGCGGCTCAAGCAGCAGACGCACCTGGGCAAGGTGAGACCCGGCCCGGCCGCGGGGGTGGCACTGGGGGGACAGCGACTGCCGGGTGTCCCCGGGGGAGGTGACGCCGTGTCCGGACTCACAGAGGGCACAGCTCAGCCTCCCGGCTGGCTCCTGCTCCTGCTCCTGCCCGAGATGTTCTGTGTGTGTCCCCCCCGCCCCGGGCCTGTCCCCTGCCACCGCCCCCTGCTCATTTGTCCCCTTGGCCGCAGCGCATGGCCAAGTCCAGCGAGAAGCCCCGGCTGCGGCAGATCCCGTCCTCGGAGGACATGGAGGCCGAGGGGACGCTCCCGGAGGCCGCGGGAGAGGGCGGGGACCCCAGCAGGACACGGGCGGAGCCCCCCCGGCCCGGCAGCAGCGGGAAGGAGCCCGAGAGGACGCAGAAGATGGGGCAGCCCCAGGAGGAGCTGGTCCTGCAGCAGGTGCAGGGAGGGATGGGGAGCCCTGGGGATGGGTGGGGACACGGGGACCGCGTCTGTGCCTGCCTGGAGCCCGGAGCAGCTCGCAGGGACAGGGGCAGAACTGCGGCCGCCCCTGGTGTCAGCACGGCTGGGCACTGTCCCCAGATTACTGAGTGCTGTCCCCAAATCGCTGGGCTCTGTCCCCGACATCGCTGCTGTCACTGCGGGGCTGAGCCGGCAGGGAGCAGCAGATGCTGGGACAGCCCTGCCCTGCCCTGTCCCGGCTCCGAGCTCTGGATCCAGCTCTGGACACGCCGAGCAGAGCTCTGTCCCCTGGCCCCTCACGGTGCCCTGTGTCCCCAGGCCTTTCTGTGGGACTCCTTCCAGCGGGTGCAGCAGCAGCTCCTCAAGCGCCAGCCCTTGGCCGACCCCGCCGCGGTCCCCCCCGGCCACGCCGGGCACCGGCCGCTGTCCAGGGCCCAGTCGTCCCCGGCCACGGCCACCGTGTCCCTCCCTGCCCAGGACACCAAGGCGCTGTCCCTGCCCGTGCAGGAGCAGCCGCCCAAGCCACACTTCACCACAGGTACGGCCGGGCTTGGGGGCTCTCCCAGCTGGGCTGGGGACAGGAGGGGACGTGGGGATGTCCCGGGGCAGCTCCGCATCCATCCTGGTCATTCCCGGGCTCTCGGGAGCGCCAGGAGAGACCCGGGGGGGCCCCTTCTCCTTCTCTCGGGGGGTTTTCCAGGCGGGGTTTGCCCGCCTGGCCCCGTGGCTGCATCCCTGGGCCACCTCTCCTGGGAGTGCAGGGCAGGACGTGCTTCCAGCAGGCTGGGGAGAGAGGCCACGGGGATTTGGGGCAGAATCTCCCAGGTTTGGGGCAGAATCTCCCGTGGTTTGGGGGAGGTTTTGGTCAATATTTGGGGGTGTTTGGGGTCTCGGGGCCCCTGCCGAGGAGCTGAGGGAGCAGCTCTGCAGTGCTGGCGGTGCCTGGCAGGGCTGGTTTACGACTCGGTGATGCTGAAGCACCAGTGCTCCTGCGGGGACAACAGCAACCACCCCGAGCACGCCGGGAGGATCCAGAGCATCTGGTCCCGGCTGCAGGAGCGGGGCCTGCGCAGCCGCTGCGAGGTGAGCTGGGAGGGGGCTGGGTCCACCTGCATCCCCTCCCGATCCCACCTGCATCCCCTCC
>VXAZ01003011.1:332388-343364 GCA_013399875.1 Gymnorhina tibicen
CCCCGTCCCCTGAGCAGCCCCCGCCGCTCCCCTGCCCTCTCCGGCCTCCCCTGGGGCAGTTTTTGGGAGGAACAAAGGGACGAGGAGCAGGTGACACCGCGCTGCCCCCGGGGTGCCCGGCGGGGCGGCCTCGTCCGCGGCCGCGGTGCCACATCCGCCCCTCCTGTCCCCACCAGGTACCTGGTGATGGCCGGGACGCCCGAGAAGATCCTGGAGCACCTGCTGGAGTTCATGAGGCTCGATGCCACCCTCTACGACCCCGTGGGTAGGTGCGGGTGTCCCCCTGCGCCAGGGACCGTCCCAGAGCCACCCGGAGATGGGGCTGGGGACAGGCGAGGGGGCAGCGGCACCGGGCGGGGCTCCTCATCCCCGGGGTCCAACCCCAAATCCTGCTCCTCTCACCCTGGAATCGCTAAAAATCCCCGAACCTGGGGCCGGGAGAGGGCGGGGCGGGGAGCGGCGCCTCTCGGTCTCCCTCTGCCTTCGGAAAGGAGAACCCCGGGCGCGCCGGGAGCCAGGAGATGTCCCCAGCGGGTCACGGATCCGAGCCTGTCACCGGCGCTGCCTTGGAGACGGCTCCTGCCGATCCCCGGGATCCCCGACGGATCCAGCCCCTCCCGCGGGGTTCGGGAACAAAATCTGCCCCTCCACGAGCGGGGTCTCCGCGGTGGGGACACCCAAAGCCGGTCCCGGGAGGGGCACGGGGCATCCTTGGCTGCCGTCACCGTGTCCCCAGCGCGCCGGGGACAGGGGTGACGCTGCCCTGGTCCCTCGCAGACACGCTGCTGGGGGATTTCCTGCTCACCTACACCGTGTTCATGCCGACCTCGCAGCTCTGCCGGGCCCTGCTGCACCAGTATCCTTCTGCTGCGGGAACTGGGGGGGACTGGGCTCCATCCCACGCTGGGGACACGCTCAGCCCGCTCCCTGTCACCTCAGGGGGAGCCCCAAATCCCCCTTTCAGGGCTCTTGGGCGCATCCCCGTCTCCCGGGGTGACATCCCCTGGGGGTCCCTGCCCCTCCCCACGTTTTACTGGTGCCCTTGACTGGTCCCAGTTTCCGCGCGGAGCCGCTGGAGGGCTCGGAGCAGGACAAGGCCACCTATTCCCTGCGGAAGCGGCGGAAAATCCTGCGGCTCGTGAGCCAGTGGGTGCTGCTCTACGGGCGGCTGCTGCAGGGCGACCGCAGCACCACGGCGCTGCTGCAGGTACGGGCAGGGTGACACGGGGACACCGCGGGGACCGGCGGGGACCGCCCCGCGCTCACCCCCGGGCCCCCTGTCCCCCCAGAACCTGGCGGACCTGGCGAGCCGGGACCCCCGGCTGGGCGGGCTGGGCCAGGAGCAGGGCCAGGAGCGGCGGCGGCCTCGAGCGTGAGTCCCCCGGTGTCCCCCGGTGTCCCCCGGTGCCACTGCGGGTGCCCGTGTCCCTCCCCCCGCGTGCCCGGGGGGGCTGCGCTTCCTTGGGGAGGAGCTTTTGGGGCGTCTCCGGGGCCACCTTGTCCTCGCTGTGGGGGTTCCTGGCCGTGGGGAGGGTGTCACACGCAGCCGGGTGGCGCTCGGAGGCGGCCGGAATCCCGGGGGTGGCCGGAATCCCGGGGGTGGCCGGAATCCCGGGGGGGGCCGGTCCCGGTTCTGTCCCCGGCGGGAACGGCGGCTCCATCCTCCCCCTTCCCCTCCCGCAGGCTGGAGAACGGTGACGGCAGCGTGTCCCCCCAGCCCAAGGTAGGGACCCCCCAGGGGTGACAGGGCAGGATCCGGGTCCCCCCTGCCCTTTGGGGACACCGGAGGAGGGGCGGTGGCGGGGGCCGCACCCTCCCCTCTTGTCCCACCCTTCCCAGGCTCGCAGCTCGGGAATGTGGCTCGGGAGCCCCGAGGAGGCGATCCTGGACAGCACCTGCGCCCTGAGAGCCCAGGACAAAGGTACTGCCCCCGCGGTGAGGACCGTCCCCTCCGGCGTGGGGACACTGAGGCCCCTTTTGTCCCCCCCCCAGTGCCCTACGAGATCTTCAGGGCCGACCACTCGTGCCTGGTGTCGGTGCTGCCCGTGAACGCCCCGGTGCGGGACGTCCTGCGGGCCCTGGCGCCGCGACTGGGCCGGGACCGGGAGCACGTCCTGGTCAAGGTGAACTCGGCCGGAGGTGAGGGGGCTCCCCCGGGGTGGCCTTGTCCCCGTGCCCGGCCGGGATCTGTCCCCTCCTCCATCCCGGCCCCTCCCGTTCCTCCCCGCAGACAGAGAGGTGCTGCCGCCGGACGCCGTGGGGGTGTTCACGGCGCTGGGGCTCAACGAGAGGCTCTTTGTGGTCAGCGGGGACGAGCTGGGCAGCCTGGTGAGTGCGGGGTGGGGGTCCGGGGTGGGCAGCGCCGGGCAGACCCCCTCCCAGAGGGGATGGGGGTTGCGGTGCCTCGGTTTGGGGGTGTCCGACCCTCCCGGGGTCCGCTGAGGGCAGGAGGGGTCAGGGGTCCTCTCCCGTGCGCAGACCCCCCACCCCGAGCAGCTGGGCCCCCACGCCGGCTCCTCGGACACGCTGGACCTGATCAGCTCCAAGGACCTGGCCAGCCACCTCACCGACTACGACTGGAACCTCTTCAAGAGCATCCACCAGGTCCGACCCGCGCCGGGACCGCGGCCGGGGAAACGCGGGGTGGGGGGGTTCGGGACACCCCTCACCCGCCGGGGTTCGCAGGTGGAAATGATTCACTACATCGTGGGGCCGCACAAGTTCCGCGAGGTCGCCACGGCCAACCTGGCGCGGGTGATGCGGCGCTTCAACGAGCTGCAGTTCTGGGTGGCCACCGAGCTGTGCCTGTGCCCCGAGCTCGGGCGCCGCGCGCAGCTCCTCCGCAAGTTCATCAAACTGGCGGCGCAGTGAGTCCCTGTCCCGGCCCCCGCGCCCGTCCCCGTCCCCGTCCCCGTCCCTGACCCGTCCCCGTCCCCGCCTGCAGCCTCAAGGAGCAGAAGAACCTGAATTCCTTCTTCGCGGTGATGTTTGGTGTGAGCAACACGGCCGTGACTCGCCTGGCCAAGACCTGGGAGGTGACCGCGGGAGGTGCCGGGGGTGGGACAGCCGGGGGTCTCCGGGGCGGGACAGGCGGGTGCCAGCCCCGTGATCCTGTCCCTGCGCAGAGGTTGCCCCACAAGATCCGGAAGCTGCACTCGGCACTGGAGCGGATGCTGGTGAGCGCAGCCCCTTCCCGCCCCGTGTCCCCCTTCCCCCCCCCGGTCCCCCCTCCCGCCCCCCCGTCCCCCNCCCCCTTCCCGCCCCGTGTCCCCCTTCCCACCCCGTGTCCCCCTTCCCGGCGGGATTTGCCCCTGGAGCAATGGGGAGGGGGTGCCGCTGTCCCCCCCGTCCCCCGCCGTGTCCCTGCCCGCCCCGCTCCGTCCCCAGGACCCGTCGTGGAACCACCGCGTCTATCGCCTGGCCGTGGCCAAGATGAGCCCCCCCATCATCCCCTTCGTGCCCCTCCTGCTCAAAGGTGGGTGTCCGGCCTTGGGCCGGGCTGTTGGGGACCCTCCGGGTGTGTCCGGCGCTCCCAGGGACCGGGGATCCCGCTCTGACCCCTAAACCCCCCCAGACATGACCTTCATCCACGAGGGCAACCGCACCCTGGCCGAGAACCTCATCAACTTCGAGAAGATGGTGAGTGGGGGGGGACACCCCTCCCCGAGGGCCCTGCTGTGCCCCCGTCCCCCGGGATGCAGAGGTGCGGCACTGGGGCAGCCCCCCGGCAGTCAGGGGGGTCCCGGGGTGGCCACAGCCACGGCAGGGACGGAGTTTTTGGGGATCCAAATGGGGCCGGGTGGCGGCAGGTGACCCCTGTGCCTCGCCCGCAGCACATGATGGCCAAGACCGTGCGGGTCCTGCAGCGCTGCCGGGGCCACGCGCACGGTGAGTGTCCCGGGGAGCCGGGGAGGGGGCCGGGAGCGTCCCCTGGGGCCGGGGCTGAGCCCCCCTCTCTCTGTCCCCACCCAGCTCCGCTGTCCCCGCTGCGGAACCGCTCCCCGCACCGGCCCGAGGACGCCAAGGCCGTCAGGATCTCCACGTGTACGTCTGGAGTTCATCAGTCCGACCCCTACCCCGGCCCTGGGCGGCCCCCAGCCCTCGGCGGGGGTCCCTGAGACCCCAGCCCTGACCTCATCCCTCCCCGCAGGCTCGGAGCAGTCCCTGAGCGTGCGGAACCCCGTCTCCACCTGGGCCTACCTGCAGCACCTGAGGGCCATCGACAGCCAGAAGGAGCTGCTGCGGCTCTCCCGGGACCTGGAGCCCTGAGGGCGGCGGGGCCGGAGCGGGGATGGGGGCCCGGAGTGGGGATGGGGGCCCGGAGCGGTGATTTGGGGCCGGAGCGGGGATGGGGACCCGGCTGCCGGCGGCGGGGCAGCCCCTGGCTCTGCTCCCGGTGGCCCCGGGCTGTGCTGGAGCCGAGCTCGGCCGTGCAGCGGGTCCGGCCCTGTGGGGCAGCCGGGGCCCCGGAGAGCTCCGGGCAGAGCAATAGAGGTATTTTTGTACGCACGGCTGCGCTCCCCGTTCTTCTCCAAGCCCTTCTCCGCCCCACCCGCACCCACTCGGGGGGGAAAAGGAGCCGCGGTGCCCCCGATGGGAGCTGGGGGACGGCCCCGGAGCAGCCCCAGCGGAGGTGACACAGCGCTGTCACCAGGAGAGGGCAGGTCAGGAAATGACTGAGGGGTGAGGGAGAAGCCAAACCCGGCCCTCGTTGCACCAAACGCCGCTCCCGTGCCAGCTGACACCGCCCGGGGCGCAGCGGGGACCGCTCCCGCTTCCCCGGCGCCCTCCAGCAGCAGAGCGGGCCGGGCACTGGCCCCGCTCCGGGCCGGTCACTCCAGGCCTTTGGGGGGACTGGTCAGCACCGGGACAGGCTCCAGGACCGGGAACATCTTCCACCGGCATCGACCTGGCTGAGCCTGGGCAGGGAAGGGGCTGTGACCCTCCCACGCCCCCCAGGCCTGGGATGAGCCCCCCAGGGCCGGGGAGGGTCCCTGGAGCAGCTCTGGGCTCATCCCGGGAGTGGGACCGCGCTGGGATAAACCCCAAAACCTCACACCGGGACAAACCCCAGAACCTCACAGCGGGACTGTGGCGGTGTTTTGGGTTTTCCTGGTGCTGCTGGAGGACCCGGAGGCTCCAACGAGGCCGGGAGGGGGGGTGGTCCAAGGCCTCCAGAGCTGAATTAGGAGAGCTCATTACCCCCAATTAATGCTGCTCCCAGTTCACACCAGTTGCCCGGAGCGCGAGGCCCAGTGAGGGACCCGGGTGTGCCCCCGGTGCCCAGTTCAGCCCCGCTTGGAGCCGCTGTGGGGCTGCGGGTGGGCAAAGCCCCCTCCCCGGGACCCTCCCCCCGCAGCCTCGGCCCCCCCCGGGGGTCAGGCACGGGAGCTGTGGAGCAACCCCGGGATTCTGGATTTACCAGCCCTCCTCCCACTGCGGGCAGCCTGTAATTAGCCGTGCGCTTAATGAGTTTTGGGGAAGTTCGGGTGCAGCCCGCCCGTGGAGCCCTCGCTGCCCTCACGCCCCTCCCTCCCCACCCGCGCTCCCGCGGGACCCACAAATAACAGGGAGCGCCGGGGAGCTCTGGCATTCCCAACCCGCTCCCGGGACGCCCATCCCGCCTCCCGAGGGACGATGGAGCCCTGGATCCTCCTGCTCGGGGCAGGAATCGCCCTGGGCTGCGTGTCCGGCCGTGAGTAACCAGCGGGGGCTCCCGGGGATGCGGCATCCCAGGGGATGGGCTGGGAGCGCTGCCCGAAACCGGGGGCTGGGCCCGACTGGGACAGCTGGGTCCTGCTCGGGAGGGACCCAGCCGGGCTCCACGGGGGAAGAGGAGGGGGATTTTCCACGCTGGAAACTCAGCCCCCGGGGTGGGGGAGGATTGTCCGACCTCCCTGGTGGTCAGCCCGGCCCGCCGGTTGGTTCCCGGTGTGTCCGGCCCCGCTTCGGTCCTGCGAGGAACCCTCCCGTGGCTCCTCCTTTCCGCTTATCCATGGAAAAACACCGCTGCGTATTTTCCAACCCTAACCCCATACCCACCTTCCCCCCGCGGCCACTGGGGCTGCTCGGGTGGAAAACGCAGCGGGGACGGGGCTGTTCCACCCTTCCCGACCCCGTGGTGCCCAGGAGAGGCTCGGGGTGCCGGGGGAGAGGAGCTCTGGCTTTAAGGAGGGGCTCGGGGCCACCGGGATTTGGCTCCTGGGATCCCACGGGGACGAGGAGGTGCCGGAGCCGCCGGGTTCTTGCACAAAGCGCGAGCTGTGATCCGCTGGCGAGGACGGGATTTCGTCACCCCCGACGCTGCCAGGAGCCCGTATCTGATGTCCCGCGAGCGGATGAGTCCCCTCGGGATGAAAGATGAGGAGTTTTGCAAGGCCAGCGCACAGGAGAAGCTCCAAAGCAGCGTCGGGTTGGGAGCGGGAGTTTCCCAAGGGCTCCGTGCGAGTCCCGAGCTGCTCCAGGAGGAAGACTCGGGGTGAAGGTGGCTGGGAAGCTCGGCCGGCTCGTGGTCAGTCCCAGCCACCTGACGGACCTGTCTGGTAGACCTGGAGCCACTTCACTTCCCCTCGTGTGGGCAGTGGGAGATTTTCCCTGATTATCCCACAGACCGTGTGGGTCTGGAGAGCAGGAACTGTGGGTTTGGGAAGCCCAGGCTGCCCACAGCTCTTTTCCAGGTTAATTCGTCCTTCAAATGGTCCCTTCTGGAGGTCGGGTTGGGTTTTGATCCGTGTTTTCCCGGAGGAACGAGGTCCTGAGTCAGGCCAGGGGCTCGGGGACGCGGCTCTGGCTGAGCCGTGACTCATCCCCGTGCCCGAAACCAAACTGGGAACACTGGGAGAGCTCCGTCACCTCCCCACTGCTGGGAGGATGGAGCTGGGCAGGGAATAACCCCTCTTCCCTCAGCCAAAACACCTTTTTGGCAGAAGTGAAAGTGAGTGCCGAGGGCCCTGCAGCGATTTAGGGTCGATTTAGGGATTTTGGGTCGTGTCTGAGCCGTTCCCCTGCTCTGAGACCCCTCGGGTCCCCCCGCGGATTTTGGGGATTTGGGATTCAGGATTTGGGATTCGGGATGATGCTGAGCCCGCCCCTCCGAGGGCTCCGCAGCGCTCCCGGCCCCGCTGAGTCAGCGCGGCGCGGGGTCGGGGCCGTGCTGTGACACGCCGGGGTTGCTGCGACACGCTCGGGCTGCTGTGACCCCCCCGGGCAGCGCGGCATCGGCACCGGCGGGGGCAGGGGTGCGTGGGCAGCTCCTGCCTTGCACAATCCCGCCGGGATTGCTGCTGGAAAAGGCGCCCGGATGAGCGATCCAGGGTGATTTATCCCAGCGCCGATCTGGGATGCGTCCTGGGAATGGAGGGGAGGGGCTGGACTGGTCAGACTGGGGGAGTCTGGGCACCTCCAGCATCGCTGATCACCCGATCCGTGGGATGTCCCTTCCCTGGAAGTTGTCCCGGTTCTCGTGGACCCCGGGAGAAGCTCGAGAGCCCCTCTGCTAAACCCCTCCCGTTCGAAGCGGGTTTGCGGGGAATGGGAAGCCAAGAGGGAAAACCAAGCCAAGGACACCCCCAGGAGCCGGGGCTGGGGGGGTTTTGGGGGGAGCCAAGGGGTCCCTCAGCACCTGCAGGGCCCGGGTGGCCTCACCGAGCACAAAGAATTGGGGTGAGGTGACGAAGGGAACAAACGACGCGGGTGCCGGGGGAAGGCGGCGGTGCCGGGGAGTTCGATGTCACCCTCACGGCCTGGATGTCACTGCCATCGCCTGGATGTCACCCTCACGGCCTGGATGTCACTGTCATCGCCTGGGCGTCCTGGGACAGGCTGTGCCGCATCAGGGTTTGCCCCGGGGCCACGTTTCACCCGCGGGAGCCCGAGTTGGGCAACCCCGCGGTGCCTCAGATGCCGGGAGATTGCGGCTCCGCCAGGGAAAGCAACGCCCTCTCCTCCAGGGATCCCTTTGCCGGCTGGGACACGGCTGCTGGCATGGCCTGGGACAGGGCCACCCTCCCGGGACAGGGCCACCCTCCTGCTGAGGTGGCTTTTTGGCTCGTTCTGTCCCGTTCCTCCCGTCAGGAGCTGACGAGGAGCAGGGAGCTCCTTCCTCGGGGCTGTCCCAGGACAATCCCAACCCCTCGGTGACCTCCAGCTCCTCTTTGCTCGATGACGAGTGTCCCTTGTCCCCTTCAAAGCGTCACTGCTGCTATTTTTGGCTTTGCTTTGCCGCCCTGCGTCACACAGCAGGTGCTCAACAACTCATTTGTCACAAACAGCTCGGGAAGTTTTCCCAGTTTTCCCAGTTTTCCCAGCAGGAGGAAGGACGGCCAGGATGCAAACGAGGGTGCCTGGAATGCGGCAGCTCCTCCGGTGGGGCCTGGGGCGCTCGGGCTCATCCCGGGGTGAATCACGGGGAGCAGCTCCAGGGGGGCACCCACGAGGTGTTCCCCGGTGTCACCCCGGGGTGGTGACACCCACGGCCCACGAGGAGCGACCCCGGTGACAAAGATCCCGGGTGGCTCCCGGGCTGCAGGAGAACCCCGGGGCTGTCCCGGGAGGGGACGGAGGGCGGGATGGGGGTGCTCCGGGTGAGGGGGTGGCCGCACTCAGCCCCTCCTGAGGGCCACCCCTTGTTCGTGTCCCCCAAGACCTGTACACGGCCCCCGACTCCTGCGAGGGACGCTGCGGGGAGCCCTTCAGCGAGGAGGACGAGTGTCACTGTCACACGGAGTGCGAGAGGCACCACAGCTGCTGCGAGGACTACGAGAGGCACTGCGGGCCCGGTGAGCACCCGGGGACGGGGACTTGGGGTGTCCCTTCCCCCTGCTGAGGGTGCCAGGGGCTGGTCCCGAGACTCTGAGGGGTCCTGGGCAGTCCCCAGGGTGTCCCCATCCCCCTGAGCTCCTTTTCCTGTCGGTTCCGCAGGTGGGGAAGGGGCCGAGGACGGAGCTCGAAGCCGCGGTGAGTGAGGAGGGACAAAATCTCCCCCAGGTGCCTCGGGGTGTCCCCCCCGTTCCTCGGGGTGTCCCCCCCCTTCCTCGGGGTGTCACCCCCTTGCCAGCAGCGCTGTCCCCTCCCCGGAGCCGGGGGACGGGGGCACAGGGAGCTGGGGGCAGGAACCAGCTGGGTTTGCATCCCCTTCCCACCCAAAACGTGGGAAACGGAGAGGGGAACGATCCCGGTGGATGTGGGAGGCGGGGGCTGATGCTTCCCCTGTCCCCATGGCCCCCTCCTGTCCCCAGGCTTGGGGTCGGTGAGGGTCAGGACCCCCCCTGCACCCCTTAAGCCTCCGTGTCCCGGGATCCCCCATGTCCCGACGGGGACACCCTCACTTTTCCATGGATCCCGCTGGATCCCCCTCACTTTTCCATGGATCCCAGAGCCGCCCCCAGCCCCCGCCTTGTCCCCGCAGACGGATTCTCCAGCACCCGCGATTCCATCACGGACCGGGAGCTGCTGGAGCTCTCGGAGCAGCTTTACGGGCTGGATCACAACAAAGCCCGGCCGAGCGACATCGCCATCAACCCCCAGCACCGCGCGGGCCCCGACGAGACCGGGGACAGGCAGGACCGGTCCCCGCAGCCGTGAGTGGCACCGGGGGAGGGAGGGACGGCGACCCGGAGCCGGGCTGGCCGGGGAAGGGAGCTGCAATCCCCCGCTCTCCCCCAGGCTCTACAAATACGTGAACGAGGAGCTCTTCTCCAAGCCCACCTATGCCAGCTTCATTAAGCTGCTGGATAATTACCAGAGGGCCACGGGCAGGGAGGAGGAGGTGACGGCCGAGGAGCTGCGGGAGCAGGACCGTTTCCTCGAGGAGGTGATGAAAACGGAGCTCATGAAGAAACTCTTCGCCTTCCTGCGGGGAAAAAGTGAGTCTGGGGCAGGGGCAGGGCCGGGGAACGGGGGAATCCCGAAGGGAATCGAGCAGGGAGAGTTCCCGAGGGACAGGAGCGGGGAAGGGATGGGGGGAACCCCCAGCTCTGCCTCTCCCGATGCTCCCGCCTTTTCCCGCAGACCGCTACGGCTCCGAGCAGGAGTTCGTGCAGGATTTGAAGGAGATGTGGTTCGGCCTCTACTCCCGAGGGGACGGAGAGCAGGATTCCAGCGGCTTTGAGCACGTGTTCTCAGGTACGGCTCTCCCCGGGGCCAGGCCGTGCTCAGCGCAGGGCCCGGGGCTCATCCCGGGATCCCGTCTGTGTTTAGGGGAGGTGAAAAAGGGAAAAGTGTCCGGATTTCACAACTGGATCCGCTTCTACCTCCTGGAAAAGCAGGGGGTCGTCAACTACTTCAGCCACAACTTCGACGGGCCGGTGAGAGCTCCCGGGGGGTCCGGGGCGCCCCAAATCCCATCCCACCGGGATGAACCCACGGCATCAGGGGTGCCCCCCCCGCCCCATCGCCGCCGTTTCCCCGCATGTCCCGGGGTGGAGCGGGGTGGGAAGGGCCAGGACAGACAGTGCCGGGGGCAAGAGGGGCTCCCAAGCCAATGAGGGAGAGATTTGAGGCCGGCGGGCTCTGCCGGGACCCCTCAGCCCAGCTGGGAGCTGCTCTGGATCCTCCCTGGAGGGGCTGTGAGGATTCCCGGAGGGGCCGGGTGTGGATTCCCAGCCCTGCTGCCCCCAGAGCCGAGCGGGGCCGGGGGTGTGACCCCAAACCCCGCTCCCTCCCCAGTGGGACACGTACCCCGACGTGCTGGGGCTCCAGTTCAGCTGGGACGGCTTCTACAAAGAGGTGGGGTCGGCCTTCATCGGCTGCAGCCCCGAGTTCGAGTTTGGCCTCTACTCCCTCTGCTTCCTCGCGCGGCCAGGCCGGGCGTGAGTACTCACCCTGTGTCCATCTGTCCATCCTGAGTCCGGCCCTGCGGCCAGCGCGGCCTCCCTGAGCCCCGTCAGAGCTGGGGCTCGCCCTGAGTTTGGAGCATCTCGGGTGGGGAGGGATGGGGACGGGGACAGGGATGGGATGGGGATGGGGACGGGGACAGG
>VXAZ01003015.1:0-12617 GCA_013399875.1 Gymnorhina tibicen
AGCCCCTTGCTCAACAGGCAAGAAAGGAAAAGGGATTACCAGGAATGAGAGAGAGAACAAGAGATTCAAAACACAGGTTCTTTCTCAGACAAGGAATCCACTGGCCTTGCTGTTACACCACTTCCAGAGCTTTCCACAGGCAGGGGAACAGGGCACTGCGGTCTCATTCCGGATAAGAGCTCCTCTCTGCCGTGTCAGTGTGCTCCTGTGGAGGAGCTGCTCCGAGCTGAAGGAGCTCAGGCTTCTGCAGAACTGGCCCTACTTATCCTATCCAGCTGGGAATTCAATCCTAAATTCCGTAAGGATCATCGCAGAGATTGTGGGAGAACACGAGATCACAGGGCTGGGCCTGGGGGAGCACAAAGTGCATTTACACCTTGACTAAGCTGCCTCGGGCTGATTTCCTCTTGTCCTGCACTTTGCACGGACACCTGTCTCAGAAGCAATTACACCTCCCTTAACAGGCAGAGAAATCCCAAATTGCCAACTCCTCAAGTGCCTGGAAGGTTAACACAAGGCTTGCAGGAATCAGAGCCAATCTCTTGACTCACGGTGACATTGCAAATAAACTGTGAGCCCTGAGACTCGCTGGTGACAGTCTCATGTTTAGCCAGAGTTAATGCAAAGCTGCTCTTTTGGCCAGCTCAGCAAACCACAGTTAGCATGGTTCGATCAAAGCAAAGTCCGGGAATTTAAGCTACAGCCACGTTCCAAAGTTCTCCCTGGTTTTTTCTAACTCCAGCCTCTCAGGACTTATTTAAACAACTGCTGAACTGAAAACATTAAACTAAGCCCAGGTTTAAGTAGGGAGCTACTCAAGTGAAGAAAAAGTGTTACTGAATAAACAACTTTTTCTCAGCAGCACAAGGCTTAAGAGCAGAGGTCCTGTTTTGAAAGCCTCCAGCCAGAGCCAGCAGCACCTGGGAAGCTCTGGTAGAGAGACCTTTCTTCCTTGGTCCTTTCAAAGAGGCAGTTAAAGTGTATCAGCCTGAAAGTGCTGCTCTATCCATGCAGTTCATCCCACTGTCCCCTTCAGTTTCCTCTCATTCCCTGCATCTCCCGTGTTTTACAGAAGAAATATTGGAGGAAGCTGTAAAACGCAGTTCTTTCTATAAAAATCCCCTCACATCAGAGAGAGCTGCTGCCTCAGTTTCCCTTTCTGCAAGAACTCTGTCTTCTGGTTAAATCAGCACACCTTCTCCAGTGTGTGTACGATATTTGATAGAGGTCTATGCACAAACACCTAGAAAGGTTGTCAGAGTATCAGATTTACAAATATCAAACCAATTGGTATTTTCCCTGCAGAAGCTAGGGCTAGGAAATGTTCCAGTTCCAGTTTCCTGGGCAGCCATAAATGTTACCTTTCTGTGAGGATACAGCCATTAATTTCAGGATCGCATCCTCTCATTTTCACAAGGTTTCTGTCTGTGGCTTAGGAAACAGCTGCCCTGGAAATTATCTGTGTTCTGTGATTTGCTTCTTGCTCTCACAAAATTTCAATTCCTTTCCAACTCCTGTAATTGCTTTTATGGGTTGTTTTCCCTCTGAAGTCAGTGTGTCACCACACTGTGAAAAACCTGAGGGGGAATCAGGCAGGTTCCTGTCAGCAGCCACCAACCTGCATTTGCCAGACACTGCCCAGCGCCAAGGAAAGGGTCTGGGTTCAGGATTCCTCCATGGAGAAGCCTGGAGAGCTGCTCCATCGCTCCCTGCCAGCTCCAAGAGCCTCCCTGCAATAACCCACACAAGCTTTATCACTTGTGAGAGGAAAATAAACCCACAGTCCTGGCTCACCAAAGCCTCAATATCCTTTAGTATCCAGTAGGGAAGGCTTTCCTCCATGCAGGCACCTGACTCTCTCACCTTTAGAGCCCTCAGTTCCTCAGCTCCTTGTTTGCACATAAAACAGGAGCTGGTAACGAGCACCACACCCTTCAGAGCTGAGAGGGGTCCAGGTGCCCTTTGCTACTCATAATGAAAAACAAACACGTATAAACTTACCTGTTGCTTTGAAAAAACGAGCCTGGCTGTTAATTTTCTGAAGAATAATTACCCAGCTTAGATCTGACCTCAGCTGATCCTGAGCTAATCTAAGAACTTCATCCCTTCTCCGACTGTCCTCCCTTTATCTCTAATTTCTCCTGCCCTTTCTGTTGCTGCCTCACTTTTCCCACAGTTTTTGCTCTGATGGTCTGGTACAAAAAGTAGGGAGTCTGTGGAGTCCATAAGAAAGTGTGGCCACCCCACCAAGAGACTTTTTCTGTCGTAGTCAAGGGGAATTAACTTGTACTGGCTGCTTTCAGCCAGCCGGTTTTGCTGCTGAAAATCAGGTCCAGTCCAGAGTAAAAACACACCAAGTAGCAACTTCCAAGTTAATTCGGTCAGCTCTTGTCACAGCAGTTGTGATAAACCCTTTGCATCCGGATTTCCTGCATTTAAGGAGAATTATTTGTAAATCTCTTCAGTCTCCTGCTTTCATTCTGTGCCCTCTCCCACTTCTCCTGTGTTGGCCGTCTCCAGAAACTGGTTTTCCATGTCTAAAGGTGGTTCCTCCCTGCCCAGTGTGACAGAGTGGAGCTACTCAGGGCAGTCCCAGCACCCTTTGAGTGTCATGAGACAAATCCCTTTGCCTAAGGCTGTAAGGATTTGTTTCTCCAGACTGAGGATGCTTCGAATCCCACCACCACTAATAAAAAGAACAGGAAAAACTTTGTGCTGATGATAGCTTTTCATCACAAGGACTTCTTTCTTAGCACTCACCCAAAAGACTTCCGCTCAGGCATTGCTTTTACTCGCACAGAGACAAAACATTCCTGCAGCAAAGCCCTGTGGGCCTCGGTTCACTGCAGTGTTCCAGAGAAATGCGGTGACTGGCAGCAAACAAGGGGTCACACCACCCTGATCAAATCCAAGCAGGGCTATTACCACCTAATTTTATTTGTAACGCCTCAGCAATCAGTTCCTCCCTCGGGAAATGTGAACTTCAGGGACTGTTTGTGCCTCCTTGGGAGTGGATTCAAACCCACTGAATTCCTGGCTAATTCCATCACGGAGGGATCTCTCCTCGTCGAAGTTGGGCTGCTCAGAAGGGAATGTGGGAGAGGGAAGGAGCTCACTGCTGAAGAGGTCCAGGAGACACCTGGACGTGGTAGTTTGCTTTACCCAGGTGTCTGTGAGAGGAGGAGAGCTCGGCAGCCTGGTTTGCTCGTGGGGGCTTTCCACGTGTGTGTGCATCAGTGGGATTAGCGAAAGGTGTCACACCTCCTCCTAGATTTTGTCTTGCTCACAACACATGAAAAGTGTTTTCAAGACAGCAACCAAAGACCAAGACTCCTTCTTTGTGTCCCTGTTTGCCCTGAATCCATCAGTTAGTTCATCTTTTTGGTGTGGTACCAGGAGGAAAAAAAGCCAGTCAGGATTGTTCTCCTCGGATTTGGGATTGCGTGGTACATCCCGGTGGCTGTGACATATTCGTAAGAGGTGCGGGTTTGGCTGCTTCCAGCGGGTGGGAATTTAACATCAGCCTCGTGTCCTCAGCAATGGTGCTGCATCCATTCTGCTGGGTTTTATTTTTGTTATTTTCTCGCCGACTATTTACCAGGTCAGTGGTTTTAACCACAATTACCGCTACAACATGACACCCCTGCTCTTAGTGTCATGCACTGGCAGACTTCCAAGCTTATACATTAACAGAGAGTACAAATGTTTTTCTAAGGACACGGCTTCCCTTCCACAAACACGGGCAATATCACCGGCTAACCACAACCGTATGGGGAAGTTAAATAGTAATTTCTGGAGCCAATAAATTCCCTGCTTAGTCTGCATGGACTGTCATATAAAGGACTGCGTGGATCCCTCTGGAGCAGAACTCTCCAGTTCACTGCCGCCGAAATGGCTCCTTTTTCCCAAGGTACATGGATATTTCTCCTCCTGGCATCGTCTTTAATCCTGGCTGAAGGTGGGAAGATCCTGGTGGTACCTCAGGATGGGAGTCACTGGCTCAGCATGCGCCCAGTAGTGGAGAAGCTGCAGCAAAAGGGGCACGAAGCTGTTGTGATTGTACCCTCAACCAGCCTGTACATGAAGTCAAGGGAGCCTCAGAATTACACAGTGAAAGTGTATCCAGTACCTTACACGGATGAATACTTGGCTGAAGTGCTCAAGACCTATGTTAATGCTCATTTTATTGAACAGTCTGTTCTGAATGTTGTTCTTACCTCGTATCAAAGCACGATAGAAATCACCTCGGTCTTTTTCACCAACTGTAAGAGCCTTCTGCAGAACGAGGAGCTGATGCAGTACTTGAAAGAGAGCAAATTCGACGTGGTTTTCATGGATCCCATCCTGATGTGTGGGCCCCTGGTGGCCGAGTACCTTTCCGTTCCTTCCGTCTACTTCCTGCGGGGCTTTCCCTGTGGAATGGATTCTGCTGCTACCCAGTGCCCAAGCCCTCCTTCCTATGTCCCCAGGCTGTTCTTAAATAATTCCGACAGCATGACATTTTCCCAAAGGGTGAAGAACATGCTGGTCTATCTGCTGGAGCTCTTTTACTGTAAGCCTATCTATGACAACTTTGAAGAACTCGCATATGAGGTTTTCCAAAAGAAAGTGACGGCGACAGAACTCCTGAGCCGTGCGTCTTTCTGGCTGATGAGATACGATTTTGTGTTTGAGTTCCCAAGGCCAGTGATGCCAAACATGGCTTTTATCGGAGGGATTAACTGTGCTCAGAAGAAAAAGCTGTCTCAGGTACAAAATTTTATTTTGGTTTTTATATTGAAAAGGCAAAAATATATAAATGTGTCATGGAATGGCAGAGCGGTTTGGGTTGGAAGGGACCTTCGAGATGATCTCATTCCAACCCCCTGCCATCCTGGGCAAGGGATGTCACTCACATCCTTACATCACATCCTGACTGACAACAGCTTGGTGTTTAAAGAGTGAAATCCTGCAGGAATGTTATTTTCTAATATCCAGCATTCAGATTATATCACATCCTGGCAAACCTAAAGCCTTATCAGGCTTAATTAGGACAATTTAAGTGGCATGTAGCTTTTATGGAAATGATAAGCTCTTTAGTTGAACTGAAGAATTTTGGTGTCCTCCTTTCTCAGGTGTCTCGTGGACTGTCTGTCCACACTTCCAAATATCCCTTCTCCTTTCATCCACAGTGAAGGTTATAGGACCGAAGATTTTACCTGTTTCCTATCACAGCCATCAACCAGATTGATTCCTTTCCATCTGCCTTTTTTGTCAAGGTGCCAGTATCTAACCCCCAAAAGAAATCCTCTTTCAGTTCCATCCTCCCCTTCTTTTGTAGGTTATTGAGTTAGGTTTTAAGCTTTTCTGGGTATGGATATCTTCCCTAAATTTCCCTTTGGGCTTTTGTGTACTGACCTTCCAGTGTTCATTGACAGCCTTGTCTGATGTTGCGGCCCGTTTTCTGTGCATCTCCTTCCTCTGAGCTGTTGGAAAATTCCCATTAAGTTGATCCACGTTGGGATCAGCATGGGTGATGGAGCTGCTGCTCCTTTTGGAGGGCAGATTCTCACCAAAATCCAAGATTCCCCACCTTGGCTTGGGAAGGAACACGCAGAAACTGCATGGGAAAGAAAGCTCCAAGCAAGGATGTAGAGCCCAGAATGCCGTGGAGAAGGAAATTGTTTCCCATATTCACCTGCTTATAAATTTTTATAGCGTTTATCACTGGCATTAAACCCCCAGCAATTTATAACCAAGAAGGATCTGGACACACAGGGTTGGGATCATGAACTGACCCCAATACTGGTCATGAACTGACCCTTCACTGGCCATGAACGATTAATGACTTGGTGAAAGGTGTTGTTGGTTTTTGTTATCTGGGGTACAAGGGTGAACTGCTCTTTTGCAACTTCATTTTATACCTGATAGGATAAGGGGTTAGATGAAAGTTATATGGAGAGATGAGGAAAGATTTTCTGTTGGCTGCTTATCTTTGAAAAAAAGCAAGTTTGTGTAAGAAAAATTAATTTTTCTCAGGGGTGCCAACTGAAAAAAAAAACCAACTCAAAATCCAGGTATTGCAACACTGATTTGTCATATTTCTCTTTACTGTAAGTTATGTGTCACTGTACAACTTGCATCAGTTTCATTAGAAAAGAAAATGCTTTTAAAAAATGCTAAATTACCTCACTCTGTGACAACTCTGTCAGCCTTGTCAGTGGCACTGATGGAAAAGGGTCCTTTCAGTGCTCTCTTTATAGGCACAGTCCTCCCATGTGGGGTCAGCAGTGTTTCTGCCCACCCGCTCTGTGGGTGCATTTTTTTCCCGTGGATTTTCCCTGCATTTTGTCATCAGCCCCTGGGGGGTGGTGGGCTGGTGGCAAGAAGTGCCACAGAACTGGGGTCCTGCTGAGGGAAGAAGGTGGCATTGAGCCAGTAACCGTACCTTGGCGTGTGTGTGTGAGGGTGACACACCTTTCCTGGCTCACGCAAAGCCACCTTTGAAGTCCGAACCTGCTCTGAACCTTTACACGAATAATCATTTATTGTTTGCCGCGACCTTGTTGCGTGCAAAGGTGCGAGGACCCGAAATGGGAGGTGAGTCAGAAGGGCAGAGGTGGAGCACGGCTACAAAAGCCGGCAAAGCGCCCCGGCCTCTCTCGTGCCAGGGTTCCTCTCCGCGCAGCCCACACCATGCTGGTGACACTGCTTCTCCCCTTCCTGTGCCTCCTGAGCCCGGCCGCCGCCGGGAAGCTGCTGGTGATCCCCATGGAGGGCAGCCACTGGCTCAGCATGAGGAAAGTGCTGGTCGAGCTGAGCAAGAGAGGGCACGAAATCGTGGTGGTGGCGCCGGACAACACGCTCCTGATCGATTCCTCGGATTTCTACGTGACGAAAACCTACCCCGTGCCGTTCAAGAGGGAGGATTTGGAAGAACACATACACTCCTCTGCCGCAACATGTTTCAGCCAGGAGCCTTTCCTGGTGAGATTCTGGAAGCTTTTGGAAGATTACCGGAAGAGCGGGGCCATGTTTCAAGCTTCCTGCAGGGCCTTGCTGTACAACCAGGAGCTGCTGAAGTACATCGGAGACAGTCACTTTGACGTCGTATTCACGGATCCCGTGTCGCCCTGTGGGCAGATCATCGCCCAGCACTTCTCCATCCCCAGTGTTTTCTTCCTGCGGATGGTTCCGTGTGCCATAGACGTTCACGCGGCTCAGAGCCCGGACCCGCCGTCCTACGTCCCGCGCATGTTCTCGGTCTACACGGACCACATGACCTTCTCCGAGAGGGTGAAGAACTTCCTGATTGCCCTTTCCGAGTCCTTCAGCTGCAGCATTGCCTACGCTCCGTTTGAAGAGCTGGCCTCCGAGTTCCTCCAAAAGCCGGTGACAATGACGGAGCTTTTAAGTCATGGATCCGTCTGGCTGAGGAGAATCGACTTCGTCTTTGAGTATCCCATGCCTGTCATGCCCAACATGGTTTTCATTGGAGGCATCCACTGTGAACAGAAGAAGCCCTTATCTCAGGTCAGTGGCTGGCTGGGAGAGGTTGTGGCAGTCACACACCTGCATAATCCACGTGAGGTATTTGATAGGGATGTATCTTATCTCTCTCTTGGAGAGAGACTATTTACAGGAGCCTGGAGTGATGGGACAAGGGGAATGGCTTTAAACTGCCAGAGAGCTGGGTTAGATGGGATACTGGGAAGAAATTCTTCCCTGTGAGGGTGGGCAGGCCCTGGCACAGGGTGCCCAGAGCAGCTGTGGCTGCCCCTGGATCCCTGGCAGTGTCCAAGGCCAGGCTGGACGGGGCTTGGAGCAGCCTGGGACAGTGGAAGGTGTCCCTGTCCATGGCAGGGGGTGGAATGGGATGGGCTTTAAGGTCCCTTCCCAACCCAAACCATTCTGGGATTCTGCCCAAGGATATAATTTAGCTTAAGACTTTCTGTACAGCCAAGCCACGTAAAAACCAGGCCAGGAGCACAAGATGTGATTCCACCTCCTTTCCTTGGGCCCGCCCAACACTGGGACTTTGTTTGGTGAGGGCATCATGTGCTATGCTGTGTTTAATTCCAGCTGAAATCAGGCACACAAATCCTCAGGCAGGAATTAATGCCAAAAAGGGCTGGTGAATTATAACAGCTCTTGCAATCATTCATTGCCTCACGTAAAAGGCAGGAGATTATTTCTTCGAGACCATTAGCTGCTTATCTCGTCAGAAAAATAACTCACTGTGTGTCATGTGTGTTCTCTTTTATGCACCAGCAGTTTTTGAGTCAAAGGCTCATATTTTGTGGTGAACGTTTTGGTCTAACAGCTTCCGTGACAAGCAGCTGAAGTCATCCAGTTTGGATGGGGAAATGTTGCTGGGTGGTTGCTGGAGAATCTGTGGTCTAAAAAGCCCCTGATTAGCTCGGTGGTGCTCAGGATGTACATTAGCTGCTTGCTGCGTGTGATGTGTATTCGTGCTTGCTTGTGCTGTCAGTAGAAATCTCACGTGAAGCCAGGGATTGAGTGGAAGAGGAGATAAAGGAGTAGGGAACTCTCCTCAGCAATGATGGATCTGCAGTTAGTGTCACCCAGCTGTCTCGGCAATAAATCACTTGGTTTCCTAAAAAGGATAAAGTTTTATCTTTGTGAGCATTACTTGGAAATCAACAAACTCTCCTCTCTTCTTCCCTCGAACTTTTTTCACTTGCCAGCCTTCCCAGAGCCCTTGGGAATGGATTCCTCCTGCCTAGCACCACTCTCCTCTTAGTCTTCCCTCAAATTCACAGGCTTTTGAGAACCTGAATGAGCGAAGCTTCACAAGAAAAGAGATTTTCCCAGAGGCAACCTTCCCTACCCTCGGGCTTTGCTTTGCTCCTCGCAATTCCCTGATGCGGCAATCGAGTTGTTTGCTTCTGTTGCTCTGCTTTTTCACAAAAGTCTCTTTCAAATTGTTCTCGAGCCCCTTTTATCGGGGCAGTGCTTTTTCCCATCTGTTCTGTCCATCAGAGCTGCTTAACAGCTCCTCAGGGACAAAGCCAGGCGGATCCCCATGGAAAGCAGCGGGACATCCTGCCTGCGGGCAAAGCCACAGAGCAGCTCCAGCTTGGAACCGAACTCTTCTCTGAAGGCAAGGCTCTCTCTTTTTCTTACTGTTTTTTTCCCAGGGGGTAAAGATCATAGTCCAGCAGCAATATTTATTGCGGCAATACTGATTATTCACTCCTGATGTCTTCCTACTGCTCCTGGAAGGAGAAAATGATGGAGGGAGATACGTCAGGATGAGAACAAGGAGTGTTGTGCGTGGCAGCATCAGCTCAGTGGTTCTTCAAACCCGTCTGCTGCTGCTCCAGTGGATTCAGTTCGTACCTGGTGGTGTTCCTGGCTCCAGTGCTGAGCCGTGTGTAAATCCCAGAGCCTCCTCCTGAGGGTTTACGCATATACTGTGCTGCAGAGCGGCACAATTTTATACTTTCAAACATAAACTCGCCAAGCGTTTCAGAACAGCTGTAAAATGCTTCTCAAAAAGAAGGAAAGAAATAAAGCACTTCATATCTGCTTTCAGCAAGCCTGGTTACTTCCAAGTGCCAGCACTATTCCCGGGGTTTTATTTTGGCAAAGCCTGATTTTATTTTCAGTCTTAGATCAATCAGCACAGATCGAAGCAAAAGGGAGCCTCACATACCCAGCCCAGTTCTGCCCAACCCAAATTCTTTTATCACTTAAATGGTTCATCAGTGCCTTGAATGGCTACCAGTGAACGGTTCTGCTGGAAAAGCCGGGTCGTTAAGGGGGAATGTGGGAATCTGGCAGGGAGCCGGGGCTGTATTTAAAACCTGCCTAGGTCGGGGTGGATGAGCAGAATTTGGATTCCTAGGAACATGGCTCCTGTGGGTAAATACAGCTCCTCAGTCCCCGTTCTGCTGTTCCTGTCCCTGTTGCGCTCGGCCAGCGGTGGGAAGCTGCTGGTGGTGCCCATGGATGAGAGTCACTGGCCCAGCCTGCGCTCGCTGCTGGTGGCCCTCAGCCAGAAAGGCCACCAAATTGTCACCGTGGCACCAGAGGTGAACTCGAGCGTGCAGGCGTCCGAATATCACACCCTCAAAAGGTACCCGGTGCCGTTCCACGGGGAAGAACTGAGAGCACGCGTGCGCTCCCTTGGGAATGATCTTTTTGAGGGGAAGCCTTTTCGTGAAAGAATTGCCGCTCTCCTTGAAAAAGTCCAGCTCATCTCCCATCTCTACACCTCCTCCTGCGGCAGTTTGCTGCGCAACAAGGATCTGATGCGGCACCTCCAAAGCAGTGAATCCGACGCTGTTCTCACAGATCCTCTTGTGCCATGTGGACAAGTCCTGGCTCTGCGCCTCTCGGTCGCGTCTGTCTTCTCTCTCCGGGGAGTTCCCTGCGGTTCGGATTTGCAGGTTGCTCAGTGCCCAGACCTGCCTTCCTACGTCCCAAGAACATTTACGGACAGCTCAGACCACAGGACGTTTGTCCAGCACGTGGAAAACTCCGTTCTCAAGTCCATAGATTCCTTTCTCTGCAGTTTTGCCTATTTGCCATTTGAACTTCTGGCCTCAGATGTTCTTCACAAACAAGTAACAGTGAAGGAGGTCTTATGCCATGGATCCATTTGGCTTGAAAGAATGGATTTTGTGTTTGGGTATCCCATGCCAGTGATGCCCGACATAATTTTTACTGAAGGTATAAACTGCAGAAAGAAAAAGCCATTATCTCAGGTCAGTGATTGCCATGGTAAAATATGAATGTTTAATGCTTTGTGTATCTATAATTGTGTCCACGAATTGGTTTTGCTTTCACAACTGATTTTTAAAAACAGGGAATCTTTTTAGTTAATAGACCCTTTCATCATTTAGAAATGAAGCACATAATGCACCAAGTGGTAGATAACGCTCTGGTTGCTCCGGCAGCAGCTGCATCTGCAAGAGCTTTATGCTGCCTTGCCAAACGTTTTCCTACACAGGATGTGCCTAGAGCTGCAGTAGTTTGATAAATGTCCTTAAAAATGTTCTGGTGTAGGCTATCGACCTCCATACTAAATGATTCTATTGTCAAAATTACTTCTGTGCAATAATTTCCATAATTAGGGCTTGTCTGCAAATCCTGTCTGTGCATTAATGTTGTTTGCTTTCGTGGCCCAGGGGCAAACTCTTCCCAGACTGATCTAAAATGGTATTTCTGAGTTGCTAATTCAGTTTTAACTACAGCTGGCAATAACCATGCCCATGTCCTTCCTCCTTCCCTGTTTCATCCTTCCAAAAAGAGGCCTTGCAGGGAAAGGAACTTTGATAGCCAATTTTTCATTTCCTCACAGTGTCACGATATAAAACTGATGAAGATTCCAGACCATTTCCCATGGGAAGCTTTAATACTTTTTTCTAATCTTTTGCAAACAGAAAACGATATGGACTGGCAGGAGGGGAGGGATTCTCTTACACTGAAAATTCTTGTTTGGAAAATTAATGATCCGGTAATTAGCTCTTTTGAGCAGAGCATTTGTTGAAGGATCCCTCATTTCCTCAGAAGCTTCTGGGAGGGTCTGTTCCACGATCTCCCCAGGTGCAGAGGTGAGGCTGACAGGTTGGCAGCTCCCTTTCTGTCCTTTTTAAAGGTGGGTGCAATGTTTCCTTTTTCCCAGTCACTGTGACTTCACCTGACTGCCAGAACTTTTCAAATATCATGGAGAGTGCCTCGGCAGCTCCATCAGCCAATTCCCTCAGGACTCTGGGGTGCATCTCATGGGGTCCCATGTGTTTGGGTCACCAGGTGCCCTTGTGTTTGGGTTCCTTGAGTGGTCAGCAACGTGATCTTCTCCTACAGTGGGGGGAATTTTGCTCCCCCCAGCCTCGTCTTGCCATCCACCCACTGGAGAGGTGTAGGAAGAGAGGCTGCCAGTGAAAATCGAGTTCTTGGGTCCCTCTGCCTTCACCTTGTCCATTGTTACCAGTTTCCCAGTCTTGCTTATCAGGGGGATACACTTCTTTTGACCTTCCTGTTCTGGCTGACCAACCCACAGCCCTTCTTGTTGTCCTTTTCACCCCTTGCCACCTTCAGCTCCAGCTGCACCTTGGACTTCCTGACCTCCTCCCTACATAACCAGGCGCATTCCTCCTAACCCGGTGTTCCTCCAATACAAAGAGGGGGGTGTTGCCCAGGGCAGCTCCTGCCCTGATTTGTGTCTGAACTTTAACAGATTTTCTGCCACCTTTGCCATGTCCGTGTTTATACATTTACCAAATGCAAGTAAGTCTAAAGATCATCCATAAAAACCAGAGATCAGATCGCTTAAAATCACTAAGCTGGGGATCTTCTTCTTTGGCGGCACTCGCCTGATCCCTGCAGGAATGGCCCCGGGCCTCAGCACTTCTCCACGAGCTGTGGTTCTGCTCCTGTCCCTGCTGGGTCTGGCTGCTGCTGGGAAGCTCCTGGTGGTGCCGGTGGATGGGAGCCACTGGCTCAGCATGCGGGAAGTGGTGGACATGCTCCAGCAGAAGGGACACGAGGTGGTGGTGGTGGCACCTGAAGTCACCATGCGCATCAAACCATCAGAGAACTTTGTGATGAAAACGTACTCAGTCCCGTACACAGAGGAGGAGTTGAAGAAAGAATTCCAGGCATTTTTT
>VXAZ01003025.1:0-19154 GCA_013399875.1 Gymnorhina tibicen
CACTTTATACTATAAAAGCTCAGTTCCATTTTTTAATGGCAGGGACTTAAAATACGCTCCTTCTGGATACGTATGTGGCAATTCCTCCCTTGAGTGGGGACACCCCTCAAGGTTATTCCTTGAGGCCAAGTGAAAGAGATTTGCCCACGGTGTTGACTTGGGTGAGCAACACCAATCTCTACATAATAATTATTAAGATAGCTTTGAAGTAATTTATTTAATAAAATAGTGCCCTATATATTTAGTTATAACTATCTCTATTGTCTGGTAAATAATTTTGATTAAAATATTTTAGTTTAATTATCATTATAATCAATTTAAATAAATATTTATTTTATCCATATAAATATATTTGGTTTGCTATCCTTAATCCTGCATGATGAAGTCATACAAAGTATCAATTACATCTATATAGTCCTTAAGACATAAAATCTTGACCAAGTCTGGGACTAGGACTGGATCAAGCTCTACCCAGACTACTCTCTGAGAAGGAGTTTTCAGAGTGAGGGGGGTCCTTTCTGCACCTTGTGACTCGACTCAATGGGAGGGCTTCCTTCCCTGATAAATCTTGCCTGAAGTTTCTATTCTGCCTGTGGCAGCATTGTTCACCCACACTTTCTTAAACTATGTCATCCTTCGGACACGAATTTTTCAAATGTGCTCTGACCTACGAGATGAAAATGAGAATGATACTCTCTATTCTCCCCAGATTCTGCTCTTTTCCAGACCAAATTCTCCCACGCTGTCTTCCCAGGGCTCCCAGCTACTCCCTTTTGCCAGTTAGCTGTCTTAAAGCCATCTGCTCCTGGGAGAAATTACCTTTGACTACTTAGCATCAGGTATGGGAAGTATTTTTGTGAAATTTTTCCATCATATCCTCTACTGTTAAAATTATACAGGTTTTCTTGTTCTCCATTAGCATCTCACTGACAGCTTTTGGAAAATTTCTTCACAGGTGAAAGGGAGGATAAAGCTTGTAACACTGAGTTTTTCCTTTTTAATAGGAAAAATGAGTAAATTGAATGTAACTTTTCCCCTCTTAACTTTAGTGAAAGCTACCAATAAACTTCCAGTGCTCCTTTACAAAACTTCAGCCTTTTAACAAGATTTAAAGAGTGAAAGTGAAATAAGGCTCTGGTTCATTGAGCTTCTGAGGTTGCAGTAATAATCCTAAATAAACAAATTTGTAGGCAACGTTGCTTTTTTTTTTCTTTTTTGCTATTTGCACACACAGTGGATGGTATTATTTTGATATTATTTGGGGAGTAAGTGTTGCTGATAATACGCTGGAACAGACAATTTAATTTTGTCATGATTCACATTTTGCCACAGTCAGAGATCTATTTGTCAAATGACTTCTGTAGAAAAGTGCCATCACTTACATGATGGAGAGTCCTGAAGAACAAGCAGAAAGATGTGCAGGACTGAGCATGGCAAACAAGACAGCAAATTTGTAACTTCCCTACAGGATTGCCAGTGGCCTCTCCTTCCTTCTGCCTGCTGGCAGTGCCTCACTCTGTTTCCTTTGAATATGCCCATGTCATGTAACACTGTTTGCAGTTTGCAAAAATAGCCAAGGGACACACTGCAAGCTTTGGCTTTGTTTTCTTGCTGGATAATAGGTGCCAACAATGATGTACATTTTGAACTCTTCATCAGTGTGGATATACCTGGGCATGTCAGGTCAGACTAAGGTAAGACTAAGACCTAGTGGCTTGATGTCCAATAGAGCATCTTGAGTTATAAGACAAGCTTTAACCACAGGACTCTACAGAAGGCCATAATGATTATGACATTAATTCGCAAAAGTTTGTAATCTGGAACTAGAAGGATGAGTCTGCTGAAGGAAAGGAAACAAAAAAGGCTGAACCTTTCAAGGACCTCTCAAAATACAGGGAAAATCACAGTGGTCCAAATTTAAAGTCAGAATCAAATCCTTCTATTCCTTGTTCAGGACAAAATTCCCAATTAAAAAGGCTTGAAAAGTTGGATTTTTTTTTCCTCTTTTCTATCTTGTGTAGTCTGGAACATGACCCACTTTCTAAAATTACTGTGGGGTTTTAATCACACACTTGCAGATGTAAGTCCCAAGAACCAAAACCACTGGCAAAAGCCTTTATATTACGAATTTTCTTCCTCTGATATTGGCAGGCTGTGGAGTTTAACTTTTTACCATAGGCTTACGCCTATCAGAATGTTAAGAAGCTTCACATGGCCCACAATATGTAGGGCATCAGGAGCACATGGTTTTTGTTACACATGTTAAATGTGTGGGCCTGCACACAGCTGGGGGCACCTGAATGCAATGCCAGGATGAACTTCAGTTTCAGCGAAGCACACCCTCCACACACAGAGGCATCTGAGGGGCTCTCAGGATGCAAAGTTCAGTGTTTCATGAATACGGCTAAAATACATTTAGGTTTTCACAAAGACTTAATATTTCCCCCTCTTTTTACCTAGTTGGAACACCCAGCTCTGTGTACATATGTAGTAGGTGGAGGAATGGAGGCAGGCAAACAGAGAAGGGAAGCACACGTGAGATAAACCAGACTCAAGTAAATATGCCAAAATACTTAAATGTGAAAGAAAAAAATAGTAACTACAACTAATGGTGTACAATACAGGAAAACAGTCCCTCCTCTGCCTCCAACTGCTGATTTTCCCAACACCTCCTGAACTCCTCCAAAACAATTCCACATTAAAACAGCCTTCAAAACTGTGGAAACAAACCATAAATCCTCACAGCAAAGTCCTAAGCATTTTAGGAATATTTCAAACTAATTGAAATGAATGGTACCTGTGCAACTGACTTTAGCTGATAAAAAATCAAGGCCCCTCTGTAATTCTGATTGAAACTATAGTATGTTCTGATAACGGACAAATACATTTCTTGATTCTGGCCAAAGAACAATACCTCCCTTCAAGGGTCCAAGATATTGTACACAAGAGACAAGTGAATCATAGAATATCCTGAGTTGGAAGGGAGCCACAAGAATCATTGAGTCCAACTCCTGGCCCTGCCCACAGGATAATCCCAAGAATCACACCATGTGCCTGAGAGCATTGTTCAAATGCTTTTTGAACTCTGTCAGGCTTGGTGCTGTGACCACTTCCCTGGGGAGCCTGTTCCAGTGCCCAACCGCCCTCGCTCAGTGAAGAACCTTTTTCTAATATCCAACCTAGACCTCCCATGACACAGCTTCATTCCATTTCCTCGGGTCCTGTCACTGGTCACCAGAGAGAAAAGATCAGTGAGAAATATTCATGAGTTACAACAGCAAGCCCTGTGCGATACTAAAATAATTTAACATAATTTAACAATTTATAACAGGGCACAACAGAGCTAGTGGACACTGTGGGCCAAGACAGTTCTTGGTAGGCCATCTGAGTGAGAAGTCTTTAATTTGGAGAGCTCAGGTGTAGGGCTCACCCCTGGGGAACAGTCCTGAGCACAATGAATTCACCAGCACACACCTGGCCTTTCAGTACGCACAATAACTCCAGTCCCACCAATGCCCATCTTAGTCTCCCACCAAAGATCAGGGAGATGTTCTGTCATTGTTTACTACATGGCAGGGGACAAACAACAGGAAGCTTAGTAATTGCACACAAAACTCAGGTAAATCTAGTAACAGGGTGACAGTCTAAAACTTGATATGCAATAGCATTTCCTGGAGAAACGGTAGATTGGTTGTAAGAGAAATTAGAAATGACTGTCAGAAGTGCAGGAACACTGTTGGTATGGTACATCCCTGACACACTATCCTGCAGGGAGCACAGAACTTCACTAGGAACTATAAAAAATACACTGAACTGGGGTATGACGTACATGAGTCCCTGTACTGTGTCTGGCTGAGATGCAGTTAACTTTCTTTATAGCAGTCTGCATGCTGCTGTGTTTTAGATTTGCAGCTAAAAATGAGTTGATAACACCCCGCTGTTTCAGCTGCTGCAGAAGAGTGCTTCCAGAGCACCCAGGCTTTTTTGTTTCTTACTCTGTCCCCTCCCAGGGTTATTTGTGGATGGGCAAGAGGCTGGGAGGAGACACAGCAAGGACAGATGGCCCCACCTGGCCAAAAAGTTAGTCCATACCATGTAATGTCATGCTCAGGAATAAAACTGGGGTAGGGAAAGAAGGGGGTGGGGAGTTTTGTCTTCCAAGGTAGCCACTGCTCCACGACTGCCTGGGCATCAGTCTGCCTTTGGGAAGTAGGGAATAGCCACCTTTGCATCACTGGCTCTTGGTTTCTGTTGCAATTTTTTCCCTCTCTTTCTGTCACTTAATCAAGTCTTTATCTCAAGCAGTGAGTTTGCTTGGTTTTGCTCTCCCTATATTCTCTTCCACCCCGCTGGGGGCTGGTTAGGGACTAAGCAAGTGTGTGGGAGTTTGGCAGCTGGCTGGGGTCAACCCACTACAGATACCTCCAATAAAAGACGTAGTTTTTGGAGATCTTTATCCCTCTTCACTGCAACCTGTGTATTGCAGCGTCTTTGTCTTAAGAAGCTACTGATTAAAATAATTCAATCAAAAAATCTGATGTAGAAAATCCCTCTTTCCTGCTTTGGTCAGATCAGCCCATTTTTGTGCGGTTTTGGTCTCATGATATTCATTTGTGCAACGGAGATTTGAGGTGGAAAGCTTGCATAAATTTTACTGACACTGCATAGCAACTGGCTTGGTCTATCACAGCAAAACATTTCCAGGAAGTACTTACGCATTTCTGCAAACAGCTGCCTTCTTTCTGCCATGGTATTTCCTCTTTTCCCACAATCTTCAATCATTCTGGAAGACAAAATCATGTGAAAACATTAAGTATTATTCCCAGACTGAACATACGTACATAAGCATCCAAAACTGATCCCGAAGAACCTTTGAGGTTGACTGGTACTCCATGTGTATCCGATGCCTTTTGCCAGCCTCTCTGTGGCGTGGTTCGTGGAGAACCTGGTCCTCAAACTGCCCTCCATTCTCTGGACTCTGCTTTCAAGCATTTGTTCCCCCCCCACCCCTCTCTCCCAAAGGCAGTGTTCAGTTTTTCTGCTTGATGTAACTAACTGGCTTACATAACACAAGCTCTGAAATTCATTTTAGGTTTTCTTAAATAAGGAATCCTCAGTTTAAATTATGTAATAGAGAAGAAATCCTAAAAGATTCGGTTATTATTTTATAGTCTAGAAAACTATGTTCTAGCCAATTCTATGCAGAGGACACAAAAAAGAATAACAAACAACAGCAACCAAATCTCTACTCCGTAATGTAAGACATGCTATTTACCCAAG
Organism: Gymnorhina tibicen; assembly: GCA_013399875.1. NCBI lineage: Eukaryota > Metazoa > Chordata > Aves > Passeriformes > Artamidae > Gymnorhina > Gymnorhina tibicen. Next base: position 5,281 of record VXAZ01003025.1, read on the forward strand.
CAAACACTCTCCCAATATTCATTCAAATTCAGGACAGTATATCTCTCATTAAATGAGCTTCAGAAAAAGGCTCAGAAGTAAGAATATATTTTCCTTCAGTTTTCAGATGAAAAATCTTTCAAATATTTTGAAGAGCACTAGTGCTGGATAGAGCATAGAGAAAAACAACAGCTTCTCTCACAGCCAGCATTCAAACCATAAAAGACTAAAGCCTTCAGAGTAAAGATAAACATCTTTAGCAGCACTCAAAAAATTAAAACTAGTGTCAGCATCACCACTTCCTATGGGTAATTACCCTGTCGAACCAATATCCTTTCCTACCTGCCAAGTCTGGTTAGGGCTTCTGACCTGCATTTTGATCTACATCCTCATGTCAAGTAGACTGTGTAAAATAACATCAGACTACCTAGGTTATAAAGGAGATGTTCTGTAAAAGCCTGCAATCAAAAATATTTCACCGTATCCCATAGCAAACCTCCATAAGTATACAAGAAAAAGGACAGAAGTACTGGATGCTGAAGTCTACCATCACCAAAGAACTCAAGACAGAAAACCAGTTTCCTTTTATTTCTCAAAGACAGAAAGGCAATCACATAAGAGGTGTTTTGTTGTGTGGTTTTTTTTTTTTCCCTTTCAAAATGCACTGTTCAAATGAAGTGGTGGTACACTATAATTGCCTTTTCCAAATAGCCTATTCAGTTCTCAGAGTACTGATAAAGACTCTGCTATCTATGGTGGACATTTTGTGATGTGAGCAGCAGTCCCACTAGGAAGTGGACAAAGGGTACGGATGCAGCTTCTTTGCAAGGATATTCAAGTTCACCCTTATGCTCTCATTTGTCCGGGAGTGATAGGGATGTGTGTAGCATGGCATTAAGTCTGAGCTAATATGTCCTCCCTTCCTGCAGAGATAACAGCTCTCAGTACAGTGCTCCACAGAAGTGGTCACACAGCCTCTGATCTGGAGGTAGCTGGTGTCTTTCTAGCTTGGAGGTGTCAGGGAAGACTCAAACCTCCCTGCAAAATGAGATACCTCAAGATACACCAGGCCCAACCAGCATCTTAATCAGACAAAAAGAAGTAATATCTTTTTTACAGCCTTAAATCTCTGCCCATAAAAGATTAAAAGTAATATAATTCCACTAACCATGTCTTGAGTTCCCCGCTCCTTTCTGTTTCTAATGAATCTCATAGGAGGAGACAAATTTGCCACGGGAAATGACCAGATCTTGTAGGACAGGGGGGTTAATAAAGCCCTTTGAAAAGATAGCATCTTTTACTAGGCAGGGCAGTTGAGTGAGTACTTCAGAGCAAACACAATTTTTGATTAATATTTATTATTTGTAGAGTTGGTTATAGGCCATCATAATTTTCTTTGACTTCTCCTATATTCAGCATTTTTCCATAAACAATGTGCAACTTGTTTTCAGACCACACACTATTTGGGTTATTTGACCGAGACTGGGTTAATTTGATTTTGGCACAAGGATGACATCATCTTCCATTACTTGACACAACTGACACTTAAATCTTACAGATTTTTCTCCAGTTAATAATTTGCTGTTTTCATTCCACCAATGTTCTCTAACATTTGTGAAATAATTGCTGGTCTCAGAGTGATTGCTACAATTTTTTGTTTTGTAAATAAAACAATTTAACTGGTTTTCCATTTTCTGCGATTCATCCTCCCTTCACTTTTACTGTTTATACCTCCTCATATAAAAATGTCCCCTGGACCTGGTCATCCCCATAAGCCCCAGCAGTGAAAAGGGTGATTCAATTTCAGAAGATAATGGGACATTCTGAAAAATTTCCCTCCAGGGAAAACTCCAGGAAAGTTCTGGGAGAATTCAGGGAAAAAGTCCAGGAAAATGCTGGGANTACCAGGCCTGACAAATAACTTTGTATTGATAAACACACAACTCAGGCTTCCTTGGAGAAGGAAGGAACTTCATATTTATGTTTTTAGGACTCTTCTTGCACTAGATATTTTGCAGATTTTAAAGTAGCCTTCACCCCAAACGACAATCCTAAAATTCCCTGTAACAGGGTAAATGCCATTAGGCTAATGAGAACATCAGTGGTGGCAATATTTTCAACAGATACATTCAATCCCTCTTTCCTGTCTTTTCCTGACAGAAGAAAAGTGATAGATGATCCTAGATGATACCAGTATCTAGTATCTAGAAGTATTGGTACTTCTGAGTCACCACTGACAGGAATTCACTCAGCTATGTCTTCCAAGCTTTTCACATGCATTTTTAACTCTAAGATGTGCTACAGCCCAGGCTCAACTAATGCCATTGTCAAGGTGCTGGGCATCTCCCTTTTCAGCCTCTGTTCCCTGTGACCCAGCTCACAGGTACACAGCTCTACTCTTCACCTCAGATTACAGACTCCTGCTTTGAGCCCATGTCCCTGGGGCTGGCCCTGAGCTAAGTAACTGCACTCACGTTCCAGTGTTTCTCATTTTGCTCACAACACATGTCCCGTCACAGAAGAAAAAGCAAAATTTGTTCTACATGGGAGAAAAGCAAATCACAAAGCAAACTTTAATGTGCTTTACAAAACAGAATGAATTTCCAGAGACATAATTTTGAAAAATATTAATTAATGTATGCATTTCTCATAGTAGGGATTAGATTATATTTGTCTTCCATGGATTCCTTTCACTTATCTTTTTCCCTTCACTTTTCTTCCCAGGAAATAGCTCCTCCACTGCAGGTAAGGAGAACACCTATTGTGCATCTAATTAAAATTCTAGTCACAAGCTAATTAGTAAGGTACCAATTAGCATGGTATTAAGGCTTCAATATATTACACACATTCCAAAGCAGAAATCATTCCAAGCATGAGGTTTCCAGCCTCTGAAAAAGACTCTGTGATGTTTCATTTTTACCCATGTTTCAAGCTGAAAACTTTTATGACATTAGTAGTGTCAGAAAGAATAAATAAACAAAGAATATAGTTTGACTGGAACTATTTTGACTACAATTTCATCTTCATGCTTACCAGTATCAGAAGCATAATTGGTCTATTTTTTAATATACTTTTCTGGTTTATAAAATGTGGGTGGGAATATCATATAATATGCATAAGGTGAGAACTAAATGCCTCATTTATCTTTTCTTTCCTGTTGTGCTGCTTGGATTATGAGCGCTGCAATAATCTCTCTCACAAATAAGTGTTTCTCTTGCTTTAGTATTTATAGGGTAAATAATGTATTTTATTAATCCCTACTTTATGTCATTCTTTTCATAAATAGTATACTTCCATTACATTTCCATTTCTTGAGCTATGTCTGTGCATGATAAAAGGAATGCATGCTACATTTAAATCATTAGCTCCAAAAAACCAATCTGTCTTGGTTTAGGCTGGAACAGAGTTGATTTTATTCCTAGTAGCTGGTACAGTGCTGTGTTTTGGATTCAGTCTGAGAGTATGTTGATAACACAGTGATGTTTTAGTTGTTGCTAAGTAGTGTTTACCCTAAGTCAAGGACTTCTCAGATTCCCAGGCTCTGCCAGTGAGCAGGTGCACAAATGACTGGAAGGGAGCACGGTCAGGAGAGCTGACCCAAACTGGTCAAAGGGATACTCCACACCACAGAGCATCATGCCCAGTATGTAAACTGGGGGCAATTGGCTGGGAGGTGCCAATCGCTGCTCAGAGATGGGCTGGGCATTGGTCAGTGGGTGGTGAGCAATCATATTGGGCATCACTTATTTATCTTGGGTTGCATTCCTTTCTCTGTCTCATTATTACTACCTCTCTCTGTCTCACTATTATTATTATTATTACATTTTGCTTTGTTTCAATTATTGTTTTTATCTCAATCCATGAGTTTCACTTGTTTTTTCCTGATTCTACCTGCCACCGGGGGTGGAGCTGGTGGTGGAATAAAAGAGCAGTTGCATGTGACTTAGTTACCAGATGGGGTTAAACCACCACACCATCAAAAGAAGCAGTTGCCTACTGGCAAGTTGCAGTACCTGGCACTCCCCTCTGGAAAGCCCCACACACATCCCAGGATACTCAAAAATTCCTGACCTGACATGCGCACACACAGTTTGATGGGTCTGAGAAGAGCCACCCCACAAGCACTGCCATAAATCCCCATCCTGTTTGTCTGTGACAGATGAAGTGCCCCAGGGAGGCAGGATACATGCCAGTGAGGAAAACTGCCCACTGAAATTGATTAATTCTGGCATGAAAAATTTATCGAGTCCCATGTGATGGTTGTGACGCAGCTGGGGGTTTGAAAAAAGAGGCTCCGAGTCCTGGCCAGTGACACTTCTGACAGTCTTTCAGACTGGATAAAAGTTGTTTTTCTGTTGAAGCAGGCACAGAGGAGGAAGAGAAACACTTCTCTCTGCCTCAGTCTTGTCCAGCTGAGCATGCCGGGGCTCTGAAGCTCTTGGGAGCATTTTCAGACCCAACTTCTAGCCAGAAGTTTTGCACCACAAGACTGATAAACCCAACAGTGAGTATCTTGAAATCACTTTTGGAAAGAGTACCACTATTTGATAGAAAATATCAACCAGGATCAAGCACTATCAACCAGGATCAAGCATTTATGCCTTTATCTGAGCAGTCTGTATTTCCCTAGTGAGGAAATCTCAAACTCCTGATATAGAAGCTATGTTTTCTTCCCTGAAACAATATTCACTTCAGTATCTGAGAATTAGAAGCATTAGGATGCAGAGAAATGTGCTGGTTTCTCAGTGGCTATTTTTTATGCTGTTGACAAATCTGATGCTATTTTCTATGCAGCTGGTCAATATTTAAATCCAGCTTCGAGCAGACAACAGTACCATTTTTCAGCAGCACAGGCTTCTTGTCTGCCATTGCTCAGGACAGTTTTATCAACATGCCCTCCATACATAACAAACTGCTGTTTCTTTTCACGATTTACCAGCATCAGAAATTTAGATTTATGAAAATGAATGAGCCTCCTAGGGTCTATCTAACAGTGACTTTATGAGGAATTTAAAAGCTGTAGTCAACAGCTAGGATTTTGTTCATGCAGGATTCATGGCAATGTGAGAGAGGAGATTTTCCACTGATCTTTTATTTTCTCCAATTTTCTCCAAGTTCAGTGTTAGGTAGAGTCTCCTCAGCTAACTAGAATAGTTACAGCTGCTTATTTCCACGAGAATTTGGACTGGAGAACAGTGAGTTAAAAAGGACAGTGAGTGCTGGCTAAAACCGTATTTCTAACGTCACCAACCTCAGCAATCCTTGTAGTTAATAATAAAAATCCTGAAGGGCCATTTCAGAGCCCTCTTCCCCTTAATGGATTTATTGGTGCCTTATGAATGTCTTGTTCCACATGTTCTAATGAAGCAAGTCCCTAATAGGCCTCTCTCAGCTTTACATTCCAGGACTAATCTTTGGCACTGTAATAAAATTGGTCAGTGCTCTTTCCTGAGGCTAGCTATAATTGCATTGCACTTACAAAGTATGCTTTTATTTTATCTAGATGAGATTTTTACAGTGAAGAAAGAAAACAAAAGCTGTTGCTAAGTTCATCTCCAACAGGAGTCTCAGCAAGTCTGACTATTCTCATTTTTGTCGTATTTTTCCATTTTAATACCACCAAAAAAATTAAAATTCTGTCTTGATTTATGCCTTTAGTGAAATGCATTTTTGTTTTTAAGACAGAATTTTCCAACGTATTTTTCATCAGCTCCCCTTTTGGGAGTTTTGTATCCTTAGTGGGAAACCATCAAAAATGCCTAATAAGGCACCCACTGCAACTGATTTCCACAACGCACAGTCTTCAAGGAAGTTTGAATGCTATGCAAATCTTATCTCTCAGGTCTAAAAAACAAGTGTGAAGGGATTAATCACTTAAAAAAAAAAAAAGCATAATTTTAAGAGAGAAAATGTGAGAATCAAAATAGACTAATTTCATATTTTGTTTAATGTCATACTGTATGGAATCAGCACTTTACTAGAGGATGCCATGACAAAGGAAACATCAGTTGTTTTCCATGTGCAGTAGGCATTATCAAGTTTAGGAATTCAAAATGTTACTAACCAGGCCGAAATATATACCAAAATCCTTATTTTTCTTCTTTTCATGGGTACTTGTACAGTATAATTTTCAGTTTTTCTCTGCAACATGACGAACTTCTCTTAAGAGAATCTTAGTACTCCAGACATGAAAGACATTTAAGAAAATGAGTGCTTGACACTTAAAATATACATATGAAACTTTAAAAAGCTGTCTTAGAGGCATTGCTTAGATAAATTTTTCTAGCCATGCTCTTTTTGAGTCAGCTTTCCTGACACTACAAGAAACTACTCTATTGGATGAAATATGGAAAGAAAGCTAATGTTCAGTGCTTCAAACATGTTTTCATCTTTTGAGAGAGCAAGATTATCCAATAAAATAATTTTGGTCACCTCCGAAAAACTTTTCTCCAGGGCTTCACTGCCATCACTTCTGATAAACATTAGGGATTGATTCCAGTTAACTGCTACTAAATTTAAATGCAGTGTTTCAAAGTTCTATTCAAATGCGATTAAAAAATTATATTTCATCTAAATTTTATTGAATATTTTAAAACAATGAAGAAGATGCTGATTTCCTTTGAATATGACATTTCAGAGCCTTAATTCTACTAAGGGGTAGTTAGAAATAACTTCCACTAACAGTCATTTCTCTTTTGTTACACTCAAAACACATTCCAGGAAAAGAAGAAGCTCCCAAAACTCAAACACAAAAGCTGGAAAGATACAAAGCAAATCTGATTTTTCTGATGTGTGAATATCTTTATGGAGTTTTCCCATGAACTCATTTTGGAGCTGGATTTCACTGAAATGGTAGTTTTTCCTTCAAAATATATTTTTTAAAACTATTTTACTAAAAGCCAAGATCAATAAAGAACTGATGACCTCTGAACACTCAAATTTGCAATTCTACTTCATTCAGTTGGTTAGAGAAGGCGTAATTGATAGAGAAAACTGTAATGAAACTCAAGGGATAAAAAATTATTAGGACTTTATCACAGGAAGCATTTAATTGATACTCTGATACTTTGGTAGTCTAGTCCTCCTTCTTTTTTATTTGCCATTGTAGAGGCAAAAAGGAGGTTGCAGGATTTCAAATATAATTAAATTCCTACTTAGTCAAAGGGATCTTTCAGTTCTTCTTGTGCTGCCATAATTAAATCCAAATTCATTTGAGAGTAAGCTGTCGCTGATACAATTGTGTTACGAAGCATTTCCTGGCTTCTGCCAATTTTAATAATACAAGTTGTCAGTTTTTGTAAATACAGATTTGATGATTATTTGCTGTAGGACAGTAGGTACTTTCATATCCTCAGAATTACAAAACAACTAAATAAACCAAATGGTAGCTGCAGGAGAAAATGCATTCCTAGGCAGTTGAAATTATTAAGATCCTTTGCATGTACAGGGAAAATCTCACTAAAATTAAGTACTGTGAGTAGTCAAACAAATTAGTTAGTAGAAAGGCTACTAGCTTTTGTAACCTTACGTGACGAAAAGTTTTGGCACCCAAACAATTAATGCAATAGCCACTCATCCAGAGAAGTTGAAAAAAATCTTATCAGCTATGAGGAGTTTTCCATTATACAACTGACAACCAAGAAGTATTTAAGCTTTTTTATCTTTATGCCTGAAACAGATGCCTTTGGGTTTTTTTCATTTTTCAATTTTCTGAAATGTTAAAACGTAGAGAAATGTTAAAACATAGAGAAAATTTATAGAAAAGAAAGTCTGAACTATATCTAAACAACACAGCTAAAAAGAACCTTTAAAACCAGTCCCATGGAAATCCAAGTCCCTCCAGATCTATTTGCCGGAAAGGTAAATTACAAATGAAAGAATGACGAGGCACTGAAGAAATTGTTCACATATACTCTTTCATAGTGGTAGCTGTTAATTTGTCTTGAAGCTCAGTGAGAGCAGGCACCAGGACAGAAGAATGGCACTAGGATGGGAATTAAGGCATTCAGGAGCATATCTGGGTTAAGTGTATACCTTCTGAGACAAAGAAAGCTTTGATTACTGAGTCTGTATGAATCTCACGCAGAGAGAAATCAGATCCTTAATGCAAGTAGGAGCAGCCTCCAGGCTGATCTAATTAATATCTGAAGAAGGCATTTCTAGCAATTAGCTCCTGTCAGGGCACAAGGAAATGTAAGATTTTATCTTTTTTACCTGGACATATCCCTTCTGTGAATGGCCTGATGACTTGGGTAAGAGGGATACAACTTGATTGTTTTGGTGGCTGCATTCAAATGAAGATGCTTTAAAAGCAGATGTCAACTTATTAACTTTGATTCTGTTTTCAAGTACCAAATCTCATTGAAGGTCACACCTCTTTTTCTCTAATTTTGTGGTGGAAAAAGAAGTTTCACATGCATTGTTAAAATTATTTCACTAGGCAGCCTTAGTTATAATAAAGTTCAATCCTCAAGATACTCAGTTAAGATACTAGCTCTCCCAAAGTCAGAATGATTGAACTCAGGGTCTGGACGTTCTTGTGCCATAACTGCCTGCCTGCATACCCATGAATAACCACACAAGCAGTACAGCAACACAGTCGTTATACACAGCAGAAACAGAACAGGTAGACTCTGGCAGTACCACGTGGTAACAGAAGAATCAGCAGAAAAAATCAGCAATGAGATGTCTACATTTGTATAAAACTTAAATGACAAGAAATTACAGGTCAATACAATAATTTCTGAGTCTTCTAATGATGAATACATAGGAAAGGCAAAGTCAGGTGGGCTCCAGTTCAACAAAAGCTTTCTTTAATCTGTCCTTATCCCACAAAACCTTCACATACACACTGAACCCAAAGCATACGCTTGAATTCCATTGTGATGACCGTACTTAGCTGAAGAGGAATGGGCTGCTGAACTGGGCTCTGAGGTTTTCTTTTTAGTTCTTAATAAATGTCGAACAAAAAAGGACAGCCTACAAACAGTGAGTTACATAAAAGGGAATGTACTTGGAAATGGCACTTCAAGGAGGAGTCAGAGTATCTCCCAATAAAGATAAGCTTTAGTCACGTAACAGAGAACATAGCTCCTCTGCATGTGATGTGGAAGTTTACAGAGTACTGAGGTCACTTTGAAAGCAAAAGGAATTAAAGAATTAAAGAGAAAGGCGTTAAGAAACAGAAGAATCTTTCACCCCTTTATCCTTCTCTTCATTATTTGGATGTATGTTGAGATGCTATTCATGACACTCTTATAAAAGTAAATTATGAAGAGAACTACACTTTGTGCCAGTTCCTACATCACTGGTTATTCCTAAAGTACCCCACCACAAAAGTTAGCACAAGCTTTTCTTTTCCAAAACTGTCTTTGATGCAAATGTAGTCTGCCTTTATCTCCCAGCAAATTTAGGCTTCCCTTTGCTGGAGTACTCTCATACAGTATTATCATACCCTTTCACATTAGTCTAGGTAATTTATTTGAGTGATTTCTGAGAAAATCTTTCTTTTCAGACAAAGGTGCAGCTATTAACTAGGAGCAGAAATTTTTGCAAAACTATCCTTTTAGTAAATAGAAAGTTAGGCATCTTATGTCCTCACCAGAACATCAATATGTTAGACTTAAGGCTGTGGAGGGCTGTAATAACTTAAAACAATTCAAGAAAAAGCCCCAACCTTATTTCAACAGGGAAAGGAAATGAAAGCAAATGCAAACAACAACAAAAAAATGGACCGCTTGATATGCACTATCAGCTAGTTTATTTTCTCAAATAAAAAACCTAATATAACAAATTACTTTTAACCTAATTAAAATCTGACATTATTTTATTAGGCAATATCATTATTACAATAGCATACAGAAGAAAATGAAATACAATATAATTATGTAGCAAATAGTCTCATACACTAAGCCAGAACAGAAAGCTAATGCTTGAAATATTGAATTCAAAGATAATGGCTGGTGATGCTTGTAAATGGACACAACAGAAACAGGATGCTACATATGATTCACTCACCTGGGTCTCGCCTCTCAGATGTGCACATTACCTCTAACACTGGTTGGACCCTGCTAAACTCGAGTTAGTGTAGTATATGCTTGAGAAGGAACATTTTTAATAAAAAAGTACCAATTATATTGCAAAAGAACATTTAGATTATAAAAATCCCTCCAACACCACATAAACATTTCAGCTACTAGAAACGGGCTTGTAAGCAGACTCTTGCCTGGAGAAATTTCAGTGCCCTGAGTTTACCTCTCCCATGGCAAGAAGGGAATGTGAAGAAAGCCAAGGGGAACACATGAAAGCCCAGAAGAAGCACATCTAAGCAGGCTGGCACTTATGGCTGCAGAGAATCCTGATGTGCTTTGAAATCCCCAAATGGTTGTTTAAAGATTTTTCTTAACGTAAAATGAAGTAGATCACTTCTTAGAAACACTCATCTAAGGGTAGTCAAGACAGAAGACGCACTCCTACACAAGCATTGCTCTAGTATGCACACAATGCATCAACTTTTGTGGAAAGATGACATTTGTATCATTAACAACAGGAAATAAGAGGTGCCAAAACAGGCAAGACACTGTCACACAGCACTTTATGTCTGTATGTCACATTCCCCCAAAGACTAAAAGTCCTCAAACTAATTTTTCAACACCTCCTTCCTTTGAAAAGATCTCATTTTTCTTCTAACACAACACAGCAGTTCTAGGAGAACATCTCAAAAACCACTCCAGGAAGCAACTCAGTCATTGAACTATGAGCAGTAAAGGTGCCACTCCAAAGATCCAACACACTTTTTAAAGAGTTATGTCACCAAGACTTTCATAGTCACCAAAACTCAACAGCCATCACCTCTGAGGAAGCCTCACAGCTGGCAGGAGAAGAGGAAGGGGTGGTCAATGTGAAGGCACAGAGACACCCTACAGAAAAGCATGGGGCACTAAGGTCTCCAGCAGCTTGCAAGACACAATATATCCTTGGACAGAGAATTCCAATGCAAACTGTTACAAGCCAATTTTTATGTGAAATGCATTGGTTCTGAGCAATAAAACACTTTACAGATGCTCTCAGTATGAAGCACTGCCCACACACAGCCACGTACCACAGCAGCCCAGTGGCCAAGTATTCGTGGCTGCTGCAGGGGCACTTCAACTAGGCCACAAAAGCGAGAGCATTACCTGAATCCTTACGGAGGGCAGTAATGTCTACAGACCTGGATTTTGACCAGATAAACAGACTTGAATTCACTGCCACGGTGACAATTTCCATGGGCAGTTACAGCCGCCTCCACCGCCAGAGGCCCCGTGTACAGCCAGCCCTTCTCTGAGCCAGCAGCCAGCTCTCCCGAGGGATGCTGCGAACCACTGCTGTCGGAGTGGCCGCCAGCCTCCTCCAGAGAGCAACAGAAACTGGCTCTAAGGAGAAATCCGTGTGAGTCACAAGTGCCACACCACTGCCTGGACAAAACCATGTCTAATTCGACCCTGTTGATAAGTGGAGACAATCCTTAAATTGGTCCAGAGGAATCTAAATTGAAGGCGTTTGAGTTGGTAATAAGCAGATTTGAGCTAAGCTGGTTAATGATATTTGCAAACAAGAAAAAGTACATTCGCACCTCAGGTGTCATTTGCTTAATTCTGAGACCATGTCTAATACTCTTCTGGGTATTCTGGCAAGAAAGCAGCAGTGTATTTTTGGTCTGCCTGATCAAATGCATCACATCAGAGTAGGAAGCAAGAGACCTTCTCCTTCTGTTTGGCTCTGGTTCAACTACACTCAACTATTACATTCTAGTTTAGGCACCAAGTTGTCTGGAAGCCATTGACAGAGTGGAAGGAGAGAGGTGAAGAGAAGGGAAAACACTCAGAGGATTGAGACCGGAGAGTCGGATTTCTGGGAAGAGAGTAACATCAAATTTATATAGTTTTGTTAAACGCTGATGAGCTGGGAATAAAACAGCTATCTGCTGTTCATGTGAGGAGAGAATTATAAGGTGTGATGTGATATACAGGGTTTAATTAGGAACAACAGGAATAATATTTAAACACAGGAAATGTCTGATCTCAACAGGGGAACTCTGAAGTGAAAGATGTATGAGGCTGTAGACAGTCTCTCAAGAGATATGGTGAATGCCCTACAGTCTGTGGCTTTTAAAACTATCCCAATAAATCTTTTGAAACATATATTGCAGGCCCAATGCTATTTTCAATGAGGTGAAATGGAGACTCCAGATGTATTTCTGGATGAGAATCTCAGTGGTATAAAATAACATGAAGTAGAGTTTTATCAGCAGAAGCTCATCTTGCATTCCTCACTTGTGGATATGCTTTTTTCCTCCTACATATTTCATAATTTAGTTTCCTAAACACAGAATGTTCAAAATAGACTATTTCAGAAGCCATATCCCACTTCCCTATTGCTCCTTCTGCCTTCACTATTACCTTTGTTTTGTCCCTTCTCACCCAAACTATCCACGTGCCTCTACTGGTTGGTGATTTCTCAGACTTCCCCTGTGTTAGATCACGGAGTTGTGCTGTCCAACAGCAGAGTGCTCAGTGACAGCTTATCCACTTTGCTTCTTGCCTTAATCCTGTGAATGTTAAACAGAGAGCAAAGGAAGGGAGCAAACCATGCAGCTGGATTTTGGCCACTGGGGTAATATCTCCCTTGTGCTAAAGAGATGCCAAAGGCTGACACATGAAAAATACAGACAAACTGGCAAACTCCCATTTTACCTGTGACTGAGATGACAATAACATCCTATACACCAGTGGAGTGCATTAAAGACACAAGCTGACTGTGAGCAGTGTTAGAGCTGTTAGGAAGCAGCCCCTCCCTCAGAAAAGCCTTTTGGCACAAGTGCCTCCTCAGGTGTTCTTCACCTGCTACTACTAGTGCTGGCGGGCAATATTTTTGGACTAAATTAGCTGGTACTTAACTGATGCAGGAAGGCTGACAACAGGCCCAGAAAATACTTTTCAAGCATTATCTGAACCACCGCCTTTCAGCTCAAAAATTTCCATTTCCAAGCCCCAGAGAGACAGAAGATCATTCTGTCTTCTCAATCCATTGCTTATTGACTCAGGTTATCAGTCATCTCAACTGATTTCAGCTCTTCTAATACCTGCATTTCACTACAGATGCCCAGAGGCAAACTTAGGAGTCAGAGGTGTGAATTCATTTCCAGAGGCACTGAGACAGGTTTAACAAAATCCATTGGGTAAATATTTAGCTGCAGGCTTGGTTTTAAGCAATCCTGTGAAAGTGTGTTTTACAACACAAATGAATGGAAAAGGGGACTCAAAAGAGTCAGAGAGGCAGATTTTTCCCAGTTGCTTACAATTTTATTTTTTTTTATTTACCATTTTGCCACTCAGTCCTACTTTCAGGGCAGCTAGCAAACACCTTTGCTGCAGAGTGTTGAAATATTTGGAAAAGGCCTTTCAGTAGAGTTCCTTGCATACACCTCTTTATTCCGTGGTTGAGGAGAAGCACTGAAAGGATTTCCAATGGCAAGCTCCAGCACCAGAAGGTCTGTTTATATGAAGTGCCAGTCATTCCTCACTATTACCCTCACTATTTAAGGCCATACCCTCTAACGCACAGCATCACAGAGATTTGGCGAGGTAGAAAAGCATTACGGGGTAGCACTTCTGTAGGTAGCATTTGTAGTTAGCCCTATGAGCTGGCTACACCAGCAGGGCTTCCCAGAGCAGAAGCCCCAGAGGGTCCATGAGAACCCAGGATGCCGATCTTACTCCACAGAGCAGAAACCCTGGAAGTCTTTGGAAAACGCAGTTTCTGATAGAGTCAGTCAGCCAGCAAAGGTTTTAACATAGCACTGATGGACCTATAAATAACTTGGCAGCATTAATAAGGTCAAAATAATGGGGGGG
>VXAZ01003025.1:19206-72180 GCA_013399875.1 Gymnorhina tibicen
AAACAATACAGGATCCCTTCAAACTTTAGTTTCATCTAAGATCTTGCTTTTTTGATAATCATGTTAGCTATATAAGGAACATACTCAAGGCTGAGACACAAATAACTTCATCAGATCATTTCAGAATGATCTGCTGAAATTGTTCTGACTGAAACAGTGCCACTTTCTTGAGGGGGACATTAGAAAACATTAAAAAGTTTGCAAGTTTTTAATATTATGTATTTATAAAACTGTAAAAATACATACACATAAAAATGATAAACGAATGCACTTAAAGAGTGTTGGAAAATCAACATTTTTAAGCCCCTGAAAGTTGCTGAATCTGTCAGCAACAGTTTGTAACATCAGCTGAATCCTTGAACACTGACAAAAACTCAGATACCGAACAGTTTTAGGTGAGCTACTCTGAAGAAGAAGAATATTGAGCACCAAATGCAATGCTTCACATGTAAATGCCTTCTGTTCACCTCTGAAATCTCAACAGAAAAGCTAGGTACAAACATTTTTTAAAAATCAGCACTGTATCCAGCTTGAATATTGTATTTGCTAGGATCAAGATGACACATCACATAATCTTTGTCCTGAATGCTCAGTCCTTGACATGGCAAAGGATTAGAAAAACAATGAATACAGTACTCTCTCAAATGTCTAAAGGAAAGATGTTCCCATTCTCCTCATGCACACCAAACAAACAATGACCACATCTGCACACATTTTGTTACATCGGGATAAAAAAGTGTTCATTTTATATTTGTTTCCCTAGTATTACAAACACTGACTGCAAAACAGGTAACACCTGAATGTTTATGGGATAGAAAACCTTTTAAAATTAAGCTTTTTAAGCTTCCCACAGGCAACACCTACTCAGAATAATCTTTTCTTCCATACTTCTATGCACGGAAAAGATTTCTATACACATTTTCTGTCCTTCCAGGCAAAATACAGTATCTGGACCATCTCTGACCTGGTACAAAGGATTTTACTTGTGCCTGAAGTCACGAAGCATCAAACACAAATTCCAGTATATGCATCAATTTATGCTGATATTTATGGGGCAAAAGTACAGATTTGGAAAGAAAGGGACCTTAATGTATACTTTTCATCCTTTTTACAGGGTGGCCTTAAAAAAGAAAAATGTATTTTTTTCTTTTTTTTTTTCCCTCTGTAAACAATTCTCTTGTATTCCAGGCAGGTAATTGTACGGGAAAGTAAACGTTAGTTCTTTAAAAGAGAGGGTTTAGGTTTCTTCGGAAGCTGAGACAAAGTTTGGCCTGAATGATGAAGAGCAGGCACTTAAAGAGATTTACATTTGACGGCTCTTAGCTAGACTTGCCATGAGTCCTGGAGCAAAATACTGTGGTCAATTTCTCTTGTCTGGAACAAATACTGTGAATTTTATTTTGAAAAGGGGGCACCCTCGTACAACCCCTGCTTCTCCCTTCAAGATGTCCACTGTAAAATGCAATAGCACTTGCTCTATTCCTTGCAGGCCCCCAGGTAATCTCCCTCAGCATCAACACCTGGGACAAGACAGACGTAACACTGCTCCTCTAATTTCTGCCACAGAGACAAAGGGCAAAATTAACATCTCTCCATAGAAACAAACACTTCTAAAAGTCAGAAGCCATTTACTCTGAGTATTGCTATCGCTTAGCTTGCTGTAGACTTACTCCCTTGAGCTGATATCCAACACAAGCTGCTACAACAATATCCTTTCACAAACGCAGCCTGCAGAACGTCTTAAGGAAAATGTCTTGTGAGGAACTCAAAGCCCCAGTAAACATGTCTAAAATCTCTCCCCTTAACAAGCGGGCACTGAAGCCTGTTGAAATCTACCTGGAGTCTTTTGCTGCAGCCCTGTCAAGCGAAATACCCTGTTGTTTGTGGATGAAAGGCACTGGCTGACGTTTGCAGCCATGCTTGGCCTGCACTGACTGATGCTTCTCTGCTGCCGGTGTGCCAACTTCCCTACAGGTCGTGAACTTTAGAGTGGCTCTTCTCCAGCACGGTACATTTAGAGCAAAAAAAAAGGGAATAGAAAGGGTGCTTATACCTGCAAGTGAAAAAAAGTCTTCTCTACAAATACAGAGTTTAATCTCAGTTCCACTTAAATCAATGGAAAGGCTTTCAATTACTTCAATGACAATGAAGTCAATTTTGCCAGGATTTTACCTGTGTTTAATTTTAGCCATAACAGCTTGTGTTTTCAAAAGTAACCTGTGATTTAGGATACCTCTATTTCTGGATATATTGTAAGATGTCCATTAGATGTCCATTTTCACAGAAGAAGAGTTCTCATTCTGTCCCAAAAGATCAAGCTGGGCAATGAAAATAAACATCACCCTTTGAAAACAGACTCTCGTCTGTATGTTTGTTTATTTTGTAGTGTTGCAGTGTTAAAATTAGAATGCTGCAAGGTTAAACTGTAATGTGATCAAGATTCAAAATCAAGGGGGAGCCAAGACAAAAGAACAGCAACATCAGAAATAACAACCGATAAGAGACGAATGACGGCAATGTGGGGATCAACAACCACTTCTGCTCCCTAGTCACTGCGAGGGTCTCAATGAAAAAGGTGGCATTTGTTACAAACCACGGGATCTGGTTCATCCTGGAGTGGCAGATGTGAAACAGTCACTGATGGAGACTGTATACACCACTTTATCAGCTCATTTTTTTCCACATCTTTATCCACTTTATTAATTTTGGATTTAGAAGAATATGCTATTTTTACAAAGATAGGAAAGTAACCTAATGACCTTGAGGTAATAATTTCAGACACTGATTCCAATGAAAGTAATCTATCCCTTAGCTGTCCAGAATTTTGACATGAAAAGTATAACTAGCAAACAGTGAATACAGAAAAAAGAGGAAGAAAAGACACAAGCGTTTGCATGGGACACTCCCAGAAGAGAAAGGTTTGAAATATTGTCTCTTTATGCAATGAATCAAAGAAGGGACGGGGAAGTTATTTTAAAATGTGGGCATAACAACTAAAACTCTTCTTCTTCTTATGTGGGCCTAACAACTAAAACTCTGGGCCTGCAGGTGTTTTTAGAGACCAGTCATGGTCTGTTCTGCCTCCAGCACACCAGTGGAACCTTTCTGTTCGCATCTAACCAGCCGTAGTGGAAGGGAAGATGGATCAGCATTTTCCCAGGCAGAATGTACTTAAAGCCCTGGTATTACTTCCCTAAAAGATCAGTTTCAGAAACCGGAATGGGGCTTCAGATTTGCACTATCCCCTTCCAACAGGTACAACTGCACAATATAAATGCCCTGGCTTGACAGTTAATTCAAGATCAGAAACATTATTATGAAAACATATTCTCTCATGTGGTAGCTCTCAATTTAAAATACGCCATGTAGAGTATTTTATTTCTGTTAGAAATTACAATTTACACTTTAAAGTTCAGGTTTATGGACAAGCAGAGGGCATTTCAGCTAAACAGAAAATGTAATTTTTTTTTTTTTACAAACTGGTGAGATCATTGCAATGTTGTCCTTACGCTATTTACAACTTTTTATTATCCTGGTTTTGGTCAGAATTCAAAATACAGTTATGTGAACTTAGTAAAAGGGAGCAAAAGCACTTTCTGCTCCTTGTCTCACTATTTTCGGATCTGCAGCTGTTCTCTACATTGCCAAGTCAAACCCCAAACCAAAGAAAATTTTCTGAACTAATTGCACTGGTGGACTGCTGAAAAAACTTCTTATTTCCTAGGCTTTAGAAAGACAAATGGGAACAGAATGGCCTGGCTACATTCTGAATTGGCTTTCTGGAAGGATTTCTTTGAACTTCACCCAAATCTTAAGGGCCTGGGATGTTCTCCCATTCAAAACATATTTCTGAATCGCAAGAGCTATTTCTGCGCCTACCTGATACATTCTCTGCCTTACAAAGAAAGGACTCCTACAATTTCAGTAGTTTAAAATCACATCTCTCTCTCCATGCAGCTCAGTTAAATGTGCTGAGATGAGTCCCTTGTTTAACTGAGAGCGAGCAGAGAGCAGGCTGGAAAAAAAACCCTGCAAAGAACATGCGTCACTGTTAGCCATACACAATCCATGTGTGTGGAGTTACAATCTCTCCTGCAAGGAAGATCCCCCAGGCCTGCAACGTCCCAGACCCACTGCAAGCCTAAGCTGGTGATACTCCAGCTCACAGGAATCTGCCTCACTCCTTCTCCCAACTGGGTGTGCTTGATGGTTTGATGGCACAAAGTTTCCCGTTGCAGCCAGCTCTGTTTGCTTTAAAACCATTAGAAGGTCCCTTGTGCCAGAATAATTACACTTAGGCTCTTAAAAACCAAAACCTGACCCAAAATGAATACTTATTTAATTCTGCTTTTAGTCTTTTAGGTTATTTATGTGATTTACAGACTTTTACACTACCCACTCGGAGGAAGAAAAAAGTACTAATGGCTAGCTTAAAACCTACTCCTTCTTTAGATTCTAATCATGGTTCAGGATTACTCCATTTTCCTGCATTTATTGTATCACTGTAATAAATTCACTCTGTAAAGGAGACTGGGCACTGAGGTGCAGCAACAACACGAAAAAGAAGGCATGGCAGGAGCTGGTTTCATAACCTTACACATGGTGCAGCCGTAAGAAGAGGTTTCTTCTTTCACAGGCAGGCAGTGCCCTGTCTCTGTGCTCACAATCCCCCATCATCACCTTCTGTCATTCACCCACAGATTTTCCTTTCCAAAGATCACTGTTAAGTGTTCAAGGTGCAGAGACCACCATTGTTCCCCTGTAACACATTATCTTGGCAGTTAGGGAAGGGATTTCCAAGTTTCCAGTAGAAAAGCACTTAAGGGCACTTCAGAAATAAGATGGGAGAGAAGGGAGTGACAATGCAGACAAGGGAAGGCAGTGGGGATACCAGAGGAGAAGGGAAATACAGGGAACGTGCAGCCTGGAAGCTAAGGGGTTCCTATCAATGCCCTTCATATTAAGATATTGGAAGTATTTTCAAAGCCCACTGAAGACACTGAATTGTACCTTTGCATACAGAGTTTTCAGAAGTCAACAGTTACATTTCTAACAGGAACAAACACAGCGGGCTTACGGAATAAAACAAGAACAACAGGTATTTTTGGTCAGCCTGCTGAAGAACAACACATCAGTTTGAAGCAGTGCACCAGAGAACCTTTTGGGCACCTGCTGGATGGCTGCTGATGTGGGAGCTGTGTGTGCACTGCTCAGGAAACAAGGAATGGCTGACAGGAAATGATCAAGATCAAACAGTAACTCTTTTGCTTAGAGGCCAAAGGACCAGGCTTTGTTTCTCAAGCCACAGGAAGCAGCATATTTAAGATGCTCAGGACTGATGCAGTTAGTTACAGGGTAGGATAATATTCTTTGAAGATTGCTATGGCCACACTTCCAGCCATAGCAAACAGAAGGCATATCCTGACCTTTATCCTCTATCCACATCACTGCCCAAGACTACCAACTGTCTTCCATCCCGCAGTGCTGCTAAGATGTATGAACTCACAAAATCATGTCTTGAGATGAAAGCCCCTTTCCCATGTGTCACAAACCGGTGGTTTTGGTATAATACTGTCCCAGTACATCCACCTGTATAACTGGGACAGATGCTATAAGGAGAAAATTACCTAGTAAGATGGAAGGGAAGTTTGAATGCCATAAAGTCAATGAGGTCTAACTGGATACTTGCTAAAGATTAAAAATTACCATACTTTCAAGAGCTCAGTGCTTAAGTGTATTCCCTAAAGCCTGATGATGGAAATCCTCTCAGGAAATTAATACAGAGGATGAAGTAGAATTTAAAATAGTCCATCTATTAGATATTGGGTGGGAAAAAATCCATTTGTGTTGCTATTTAGGGCCATAACGTTTCTTTGAGTAGGAAATCACACAATACCATTTCTATTAAGCATAGATGTTTTCAAACATAAACTTCTTTAAAATAATCCAATTAAAGCACTTTTTCATGTTTAAACATATTCCAAATAACACGTGTTACTCCTTACTTTGGATATTATTGCAGCACTTGCTCTGTCTAAAAACCACATTTGTATTCATACAGATGAAGTCTGATCAGTTAAATCTCGGTGTTACTACTGCTGTTGAATTTGCCCACTAGATTGAGAATGCAGTTTGACCGTGCTATTAAATTAGGCACCCTAGGAAAGCCAACTAACTGAAATATGGTTTCTTCCAGGAAATCCAGAAAGGATCACATTTTCCCTTTCCTGCAGTTCCTGGTTCCTCTCCAGTTAGGGAAAAGAAAAGCAGGCAGATTTCTCTAACAACTCTGCCTCACAAGGATCTTGATAATCAGTCTCAAAGAGTCCACAGAGAAGACAAGAGAATCATATGGTTATCTTCTGTCAGGCAGAAGATCTTACCAGTGTTTCCTGCCCCAAGCATTAGTACAACGTAAGCTCTTTCTCTTGACACCTTTGAGGACTTCCATGTGCTCATAAATCCTAAAGAACCATAAAAGAAACTGGTGACTGATAGGAAATCATAAAATAACTGGTGTTTAGCTACAGAAGAACATTCCTTGTTTTGAAAATACACTCTTACAGGTGATTGTTTTTAAGGGTTATTAGTAGGTATCTACCTTTTGAATACAAGTACATTTATTTTTGTGTCTGGAAACAGATGCACAACTTTTTTTTGTCTTGGTTCTGTAAATATTCAATTAAGCTAATAAACATTTAAACTGAAACAAATTAACTGTGCCAGTGCAATATTTCCATTTCAATTAACCTTTTAATTTAAATGTTCATCTGCCTACTTTCAATATAATTTAAGGCTGGTAAAAATCCAAGAAATCTTTAATACAAGTGAAAGATAGCCTGACTGGAATGATAATAAATCCTTAGGTGAGATGTCAGCAATGATTTTCCAAGCAAATTGACAATAAAGAACGGTGATGCGTTTATGAAGCCTAGGGGTTATGAAAATGAAAAAAACCCCAACCCTTTTTTTTTGCTTTGCTCTGCTAACTTCAGCAGAATTAGCAGTCAAGATGTTCCTAGTTTTCCAGTATTAGCATTCCTCAGTGCACCCTCAGCTTCAGTGCTGTTGTCAAAGGGTGCTTGAAAGTCTAATCTGCCTCTTTCCCATTCTAAGAAGCACTCCACACAAAAATACCCCTAACTAGAGACAGCTAACAGGCTTTTAGTCCTCACCTCGTGACATAAATGTGTGAGAAGGAACATTCCTAATTACAGTTAGTAGGTGGGTGGGTGGCACAGTGCCTCTCAGCCCTGCAAATCCAGCTGCTTTCAGTCCAGTGCTCGGCTGCAGCTCTCAGTGAGGCTGGGATGGCTGGCCTCAGAAGCAACCAGAGCTGCTTCAGCATCTCAGAAGAACAGCACACAGTTTGACACCATTAACAGACTATGTGCCCAGCAAAAGGAAGCGGAGACTTGCAGCTGGCACTTGTTTTACTCTCCTTGACCCAATCTGACAGCACATCTTAGGTCACTTATCTTTAATAAAAGAGCCCACGACATTTCATCTTTTCATCAGTCATTTTTCTTTCTGGAAATCGTGGAAAACGAAGTAATTCAACCCAGTAATTTGTGTCTAATGACAGACGTGAATTACTTTAAGCGTGTCTCTGTGTGCATTTGTGCATATACACGCACACAAAAGCAAGTACGTGAGGCTTGGGCTACATGGGACAGGCAGGCAGGGAGGTAGGCGTCTTGTCACAGATTAATTAATTAGTATAGCCCGAAGTTGATGGAGGAGGTGGTAGAATCACGGAGAAGAGCTTTTCCTTAGCTCAGCATCTGGATAGGAGCTTTAGTCTTTGATGTTCAGAGCCACAGACTATCTCAGCACAGGTTTATTGGGGGACAGATCTGTTGGAGGAAGCTGTGCTCCCTTTCAGCTCAAAGACCTAACATCTCTAAGAGCCACCAGAGGCCCTGAGCTTCTGGCTAAAGGAGCTGATTTTCTTCTTTCACAGGAAGTTAATTCCTTACTGAAAGTAATCATTTGCACATATCCCAAATGCATCTTAAAAGTTTTAGGGTCTCTGCACTATATATGCCCACCTTAAAGAGCTTTTCTTTCGGCTGTACCTCTACCACTCCATCGGGCTAAGAGAACTTTCAGGGTGTCACAGCATTTGGCATTTTTTCCTTAGGAGGCTGTACTGGAAACAGGAGGCTGAACAGACTCTTCTGCTCTGCAAAAGAACAAAGAAGCTCTCCATGGTTCACAGCTGCAGAAAACAACATGCAACAAGCCTGCAAGTAGGGGAGCTCTAACATCTCATGACTGCTCTGAAGCACAGACTCGTGATCTGTGAGCACTTGGGACTTGGCAATATTGAAAGCAAGCTCCTCAGAGGAAGAATTATAGGAAGTCTGACCACAGACAAATGTGGCCAAATGGCAGCTTTACATCTGTCCTTGAGGCATTAATATACAAGCCTCCTTTCCTTGCTCAGTAGCTACAGCAATCCTGGACCAGAGCCTCGTTTCCCACAAGTTGTTGAATGTGTCTGACCTGTTTCAGCGCACACTTAAAAGCTGAAATGGGTGTTGAAGCCAGCCCTACAGACACCCGAGATGAACATCCTGATGCCACATGGCTTTTGTGCTCTATGAAGAACTGAATCAGCTTCTCCCAGGATGATTCCATAGCAAGCTTTCTTCCAAAGAGAACAGTTTTCTTTAATTTTCCATGTTGTATGCTTTAAGTGGCTGGACCTTTTGGAAATAACTGTTCCTGAGAGCACAGTTCCTGCATGTGAAGAACACATTCTGAACTGCTGCCAGTGCCCACTTGGCCCTGGAGATGTTAGCCCTCCCTTTGGAAATGCTTTTGTTCATTTTGTTTGAGCCAGATGAACATTTGGATGTGGAGCCCAAGCTCCTAGAGTTAGCATCTGCTACTGTAATCATCCTTGTACATATTTATCTCTAGAAAAATATCTCAGCCATCTGATGGCTGAGTGAGGGACTGGCCTGCTCCTACTGGTGCACATATTCCTATATCAATTAGTCACTGCAAGTTGTTCCATATTGGAATTTTGCCTATGTTACTATTTGCATACAAGGCATATGCACATCATATCACGTAGCCTTACAATTTTGTGTCTGTTTTGATTCCTACTGATCAAGATTCCAGATTTCTTTCTTCTCAGAGGCTGACACACAGTCATGTCAGTTCAATGGGTTAATTTTTTTCTTTCCAGTCAAGTCAGTTAAGTATTTCTGCTGTTTTCCACAAATCCAAATCTAGTAAAAAGATTATCATATCAATAAATTGTGTGATTTAATCTGTAGGAGTGGGCAGATGAGATCTCCCTTGCAAATTTGTTGACATTATTAATGAGTTACAGTTCTAATGCTGAATAAAATCTGCATTGCAAAACTGTGCAGGTAATTTATTCTCATGACACAGTAGTGCATTTTAGCAGTCCTCCATGACTTTCTCAGCTGGGTCATGTACAAGAGGCACCCATAAACTGAAGAATTATTGTTTGCTTTACTGCACCTTTCAGAGTTTTCAGCTAGCAGTATTATTTGTATTGAAGGTTTTAAAAAAGATTCAGTGGGGTTAATGAGACAGTAGAAAGTAAGAGGAACAAAAGTCCAAGGGGGAAGGTTCATATGTACTCATAGATCCCATAAATAAACAAAATGTGATACTTGAAAACACGCTATTCTTCACCAAATCATGACCAGGATTATCATCTTTAAGAACATTTGTAGAATCTAATACGGTCATAGAAAAAACCCAGGCAATGGAATGCTATTTAGTGAAGGAAACCACCTTTTACTGACAGTGCTCATACTCCTTCCGTTCACCATGTTTCACCAAGAATACGGAGATTTTCCATACCCATACATCCATAATCTCTTACCTTTTTGCTAGTCTAGCAAAGATGATTAGCTGGACACTCTTTCCAATGTTGTTTTGCTGGTTTTGCTTCATAATAAATGGTGTGACTGATACTCTCACTTCCTTTTCTCCCTTCCTTGTGATAAACTATCACATCTGTGATCCCAAACACAAATGGAGACAGGCAGTAAGAAGGTGCTCTGTTTCCTTTTATCTAGATTCCTTAGTTTTTTAATTCCCTGGACAAACTCACTCATAGTGCATCTCTGTGACAGCCAGTTAGATAGTGTGTTAGTGACACTATGCTATGAATCACTTGCATCCCTGGTGCCTTACACTTTGTGCCACAATGGATGGGCATTAGTGAAAGAGCTCCTGGGTGTTTGAATTAGGTTCCTCATTCACCCAATCAAATAAGGTCCCTAAATCTAGGCAGATTAAGCTCCACTGATTGCTTAAATAATTTGACCTGTACTCCCCTGCTCTGCTTGAAGTGGTGGAATCAGAGCTAAATTACTGTCCTACTTAGCTTGAGTTTTCCCTTGTACAGCTCATCTTCCCCTTCAAAGACTTCCACCCTTTCTGAATCCTCATCTTCAAGAATCCCTACTCAACTTCTTGCAAACCTGTCTCATTCTGGGATCAGGGACCATTAGTGGACTGCATGTTTATATGGTTTTTTACTTCACAAATTCTCTCCTGGGAGCTGACAGGCAAGAGTGGCTGCTTCTTCAACTCTGCTGAAGTCACCTCCTTACAGCCAGGGGAGCCTCACTCAAACCTGAGCTGTGACCGCGCAGTGCCCAAAGCACCGCACAAAGCACACTTGCTCTGTGCTGTGGGAAAGCTGCCCACCACTCAAGATTTGGTTCAGTTATACCCTAACCCAGACTGTCCCTTCTTGCCACTGAAAGGGGTGAGTACAGGGAAGGCTCGGCCTTTGCACCATCCCTCAGTTCCCAGAGGAATGCTTCCAGTCGGACGCCAACAGTGGTAATGAGCGCTTTGAACACTGGACCACCAGCGGTATAAATGTATCTGGAGGAACAGAAAGGTTGCTTGAAATCTTTTACTTAGGGCAGTGGAGGAAGACTGCACATTTCAACACCCTTGATACGCTGCCCTACGTTAAAGTAGTGGTAAGTGGTAAGAAAGAACTATGTTCTAAGTTGTAGATAATAGATAGCATTCAAAATGTTGGAAACCCTTCATGGGAAGCAGGAAAAGTACTAAACCATCTAACCTGAATTTCAGGAAGGCTCTCCATCTTCTCCACTACCTTTTTGGTCCATCAGTTTTCCCCCTTCTAAAGTACTGTTGTCTTCCTCCACCTAATGGATGCCACTTGAAAACCTGACCCATTTAACCTAGTGATGGGTAAAAGCAAAAAAAAAAAAAAAATGGTGCATGAAGAACATGGGGGAGTAAATAGTTTTTTGAGTTTGACAAGGGTCTGAATAAACATAAAAGTTCAAGGCTGACATTAATTATTTCTCTTTACCTGTGTAGATGAATGGTTAACAGGGTAAAAACCACAGTAACCTGTGGCACTGTTTCCACTTTCATGTCTTTACAGGTGCACTAAAGTTTGTTTAACTGCATTAACAACGCTGCTAGACTTAAGGAGGCAGCATAAAACCTGAAGGAGTAAGTGACACGAAAATTCATTTGCAAGAAGACTCAGGCACCCAGATGAAGCAGATTGGGAGGGAGAGAGGAAGAAATGTTAATAAATGCTAAAGGGAGCAAATCATTAAGAAGTACTGATAATGAAAATCACTAAGTAGATAATGCCCTGAATTCTGACTGACAACAGAGATGTTCTGAACCACTGTGCAGATGGTAACAAAAGCAAAACCAAAACTTGTTCAACATCTTCAAGTGAAGCTGAAACAACAAAAAACCCCCTACATATACTTTTTGCATTGATTTGAGGACAATCACCTCCTAATCTGTAAGACTGGTCTCTCTGCAGTAAAAGAGTCTCTCTAACAGTTCCAACCGTTGTCAATGTTTTCCCATTGTCACATTAGCAAAGCAACTTCAAAAAAAAAAAAAAACCACTTGGACAAGCTAAGAGAAAACTCTCTGGGAAGTTGAGCTGCCACACGGAGGAGGGTTAAGATCTCAGGTTAATCGATGCAGCTGTACCTTACCTGGTTCTGCAGTTTAACACCTCCACACGCCTCTACCTTCTGCTGTGCACAACATGTGCTGGGAACTGGAGCATTTGACCTTCCCCAGCTCTCCAGCAGAAACTCCTGTTGCAACCTTTACCTTCAGCAAGGAGCTGTGTTCCTTCTCCCCCTCGTGTTCTGCGCAGAGCAATCTAATACACCTCATCATGTGGTGTGTTGCTATAGCAGCAATGAATCCAGCTGCTGCAACACAAAAGACTGACAAAAAGTTGGGTTTTTTTCCTGTCCACCCACCCGGTAAAAGTCAGGGTTGTTTTCTTGCGCAGCAGATCTAACCCAGATAGATTCATGTCACCTGTGAGAGCTAAGTAATGGCAAAGTCTAAAAAGAGACACAAACTATAGGTTTTGCTTTGAGGGACAACTTGGGGTTTATTTTTAAGAAAACAAATGAGTCAATAGTATGAAATCAACACCCCTTAAACAGATAATGATTATTTTTCTGCTCCTGCCATTCACTGGTTTCAAAATTTAGGTCCTTATCTCCATAGGAATTGCAATCACAAAATCATGCTCAGCAGTCAGAAATGCAGTGGTAATACAGGTACAGATACAGAGACTGTACAGGTGACAAACACCAGATTTACACCTTCAGAAACAAAAAACCCATGCACTTCCAACATTGTGGTATGGAAAAAAACTTGTATTACAAAACTGTTTGCTTGTAGAACAGAAAATAATTTCTCTGGAAAGTGCTAAATAATCATTATTAATATTGCCCTACTAGATTAAGCGTGAGGACTAACCATAGCAGAGCCTTTTGAGTTAAACAGTGATGCTTTACAGCTTCAAATGTATTCTTGCACTACTGAGACACCCTAGAATTACCATTCAAAGTTTGCCTTGGGAAGTGTACTAGAACTCATGAATTACCACCACTAAGGTCCCGGTCTTGTAACTGCATCTTTGAGAACAAATTCTTCCTGCAAAGCAAGGCCATATTTTTCCTCCAGCAGTTTCAGCACAGAAGAGGATAGAACACGCAACGTAGCCAAGCCTTTCACCTGCAGAAAGCTTCTGCAAGAGCAGGGACTGAAGTGGCAGCAACCTGATACCTGCCATATGAACTGGGCCTTGCTTTCCTGAAGTGGTCCTAATGATGTTTTCCCAGGAACCTGCCTTCCCCAAAATGTGCTAGGCATTAGAGTAGGCCAAATTGCTTCTCATTTTCAAGACTAAAATCCTGTTCAAGGTGTGAAAGATACCATTGCTCCAGGAGTGTCTGAAGTAAGAATGCAGTCCAGCAACTGTTATCATCAAAAAGTCAACTTTTCTATTGAGTTCTCCATTTGTCTGAATGTAATGGAAGATGTAGAAAAAAGAGCTACTGCTATCACAGACCTCAACCCACTCTGTTACGGAGTCCAAAATAAAAATAAAAATAAACCCCTAATTACTAATTCATTCTCTCTTACTGCTTTGTAAGTAGAGTCAAACTCTATCCAAGTTAATTAATAATATTTTTACCCTATTTTCATACAACACTTGCCAAAGCTGTTTGTGGAATCTGTATATTGCTGTATCTGTCAGCAAAAGCTGGCTTCGGAGTTCACAGATCTCCAGTTCTGAAGATGCTCAAAACTGCAGCTGTTCCAAGAGACCTCTGAAGATGGAAAACAGCAATGTAGGCTCCTGGAAGAGTCACCTTACTTTGCCTTGAAATAGATATTTACTTACTGATTCACTTTTAAAATTCTGTCTGGCACTCTGCATACAGGGTCAAAACACATGATGAAAGAGGATTCTCCACAGAATAATTTCTACAATTTCTCAGTGCCATCCTCATGTTAATACACAGTGAATTTTCTTGCACTGATGCTGACTGTCAGAGCAGATAGGCCATAAAGCACATCCTGAAATTGAATAATGCATTTGAGTTTCAATTGCTACACGGTCGTTTGCAAACTCTGTGCTAAGTACTTTACACACAAACAATTGCAAAAAAGCCCCAAAAGCTGAAAGGCAAGCACACCTTCAATGCACATCTGTTAATATTACAGTCTGTCTTGAGTACTGCTAGTGGCTTCACTCAAATTCCGTTCAGAGTAAAAAAAGTGAAAAAGAAAACCTATTGAGGGAGTCTAATGGACTATTAAACAGCATCACCTGTTATAAAAGAAATGAACACAGGCTTTTCAAGAGCAATATCCCTCAGTATGAACCAACAAATGATCCAGGTCAGGCAGCTGAAGCTGCAGGCTGGAGCCCCAGCAGAAGTCCCCCCCCACTCTGTGACCAGAGGGCTTTCCCACTCAACAGGACTTGCAGTCGTACAGCACCTGCTCACTGTTTATAGAAGGGCTGACAACACATAGATTAACAGAGCCATAATTTCAATAATTCATGTCTACTCTGATGTCCCAAGGCCAAAAGCAGCCTCCTGTGTCACTCGTGATTTCACGCTTTCACAGTCTTTATCTTTCCTGCTGCGTTCCCCGAAAACCCAGTTCTCCTTCAGCCCATGGATTTGTAAAAAACTTCAGGGGACCTGCCGGAAAATCCAGACAGTTTTAGAAATTGTGCCTGTCAGTAATGGAAGACAGCCCTGAACTCTTCAGGTTTTTTTAAACACAGGTAGGCACCTGGAATGTGCTAAGGAAGGTGGAAACCAGCTTCCAGATAGCAGTTACTTTTGTACGGAAAGGGTCGGGGACGGCTGGAAGCATCATCGCGTGCTTACTGTTCTGGAACAGAGTCAGTTAATAACTACCTGGGAAATGCAACAGGAGAAGGAGCCAATGTCAAATGTACTCAGGGGAAGGTTACTCTGCCTTTCTTTAAACACCTGTTGGCCAGAGACTGCCTGACACAGATGGCATCAAGCACATGTACGCTTCTAAGATGAATGGCTGTTTTCCCATCAAAATATTTTCTCATCAGAAATGCTACTGAATCTTCTAGAGGGCTCTGTTCCTACTGCCATAGGATAACTGATCCTCTCACACAATACTCGAGCCATACAAAATAAAGGTAAGGCTGTCTCCTGAGTGCTGACTCCCTCTGGATGAACTCAGCCCACAGCAGCTGCCAAGACTTGACTCTCCCTTTTAAAAGGCAGCGCGAGCACAAGGGATGGAGTAATGGCACTTCCAAAGCCGTTATGGCAGAGGAAATGGCAGAGGGAGTCACATCTCACTGCCCCACTTGTCTGATAGACAGCATGACTTTCTTCACAGCACCCCTGCCTGGGCACCAGGCACCCCAAAGGGCTGAAGGTTGGGCTGCAGCCCCAGGAGACTGTGAGATACTAAAAGCAAACAACCTGTGGTTGGGTTAGTTTGCTATCAGATTTCTGAGCCAGAGATGATCACAGTTTTAGGCTTTCCTTTACACAGAGACCAGCGCCCAGTCTTCTTTCCTCATTTAATTGCTTTCACAAGGAGCCAGGACCATTAAGTCCCATTGATCCAAGATGCATCCTGGTTGAGCCAGCCTGTGTGTCTCGGCAGAGCTGCTGGGCACGGCGCAAGGGCACCCAGCTGGCTCCTCAGGAGTGTCAAAATGCTGTGCCAGCTCTGGCTCACAGCCTGCCATGCTGGACCCAGGCAAATCTTGCAGTCACTTGAACGTCACCACCAGGTGCTCCTCAGGGACCTGGGTTCTGCAAGCCCCAACAGCATGGATCCAGCATGGCTTTCCAGAGCCTCCGAGCCCCGTGCAAGCCACTGCACGGGAGGGCAGGGACAGCCAGAGGGCATGGCTGTGGCTGCACCGGTGCTAACAAGCCCGTCTGGGCTCAAGCTGACCCGGATGCCCTTCTCAAATTAAAATGCCTCAGGCCACAGTGGTGGAAATACAACACAGAGCCCTCTCTGTGGCTGAGCCGCTTCACAGCACTGCAGCTATTTTGTTCCAGTTCCAGCACGGCTGGTAAGGCAGAGAGCAGAGACAGGAGAGAGCAGTCCGGGTTTGGCACGGGAGAGACCTTGCACTGAGGCAGGCAGAGTTTGTGTTACGAAACTGCACCCTTATCTTGTAATAACTGAAAAAAGGTTGTGACAACTGAAGTCTTTACAGCTCCTCCTTCCCCCTATTCCCTCCTCCCTGAGGATCCAACTATCTGGTAACTGGCAGTGCATGCCACTGGCAGCCAAACAAACACTCAAGCCCTATGGTGCAAGAACCCACAGTGTCCTAAAAAATTATTTCGATTATTTGATAAGTGGGATTTCTCACACAGTGTGTGCCTCTGGTTGAAATTAAACTCTGAATGCAAAATAAAGCACTTAGGCAAAATAGGTCAGAATGAAAAAAACCTTTGAAGCCTGGGCTGAGTCTTGCTTTTCGCCTACCAGTGATGGACCCCCGGGCTGGCTGGGAAGACAAGTGTGCCACCCCGAGACGCTGCCACACCAAGCCAAACGAGGAACCCTACCTTGGCAGAGAGCAAGAACAGCGACCCTGCCTGCACGCACCTCCATGGATGCCTGCAAGGAGCCTGCCAGCTTCCCAGCTGGCTCCTACAGGATTGCTGAACAACTGAGAAAATCCAGATACATGGGCAGAGGAAGAGAAAAAGAGAGGAAGAAAGCAAGCAAGCAAGGAGGATATACACAATTTCCAGTCTGTTTTTCATCATTCCTACCTCCTGCCCAAGAGTGCCTACGAACAGTCTAGGAACTGGAGGATTTGACCTGTGTTCCCCACGCTGCTACAGGCAGCACATTCTTTCCAACACAGGACTGGTCTGTGCAATGCCCTTGTTTACCACTGGTGGGCCACTCAGAATTTTTGCTCACTATTAGGAATTGTTTCTGTATTTCTCCTTCCTGGGGAGAACTCACCGGCGACCACAAAACACTGTCAAATATTTGCCATCCATGTCAAGACTTTGTCAAGTCAGGCTTTGCATTTTCTCTCTCTCTCAGGTGCTTGACATGTTCTTTGACTCCTCCTGCTGCCCTTCCAGAGAACTGAATACAAGGGCAGTGATGCTGTATGAAGCAGCCCTGTAACACTGGGGGGAACAAATGTTTGAAGACCGGACTACAAATCTACAGCAGAGTGACAGCTTGAGCACTTCCAAAGCAATGGAGCAAACATGCAAACACAAGGGGCTAGGGAGCAGTTTGATAAGACACACTTTTTCTAACGGTTCTTAAAACGATGCATTTAAAAAACAATCCACAAATAAACTGGCAATTAGGTTCCCTACCACCACGGTTGCTTCTACACTCCTGCAGAGATGGTTTTATATGAAACACATTTCTTCATTTATATCTTAACATACTTCTGCAAAGGCAATAGCTCAAACTGCCTCAAAAACCATTGGGGCTAAATCAACCCAGCCACCAACCTGGGGCCACTCACCCAAAAGGAACGGGGCTGCTGCTGGTCCTGCCCAGACCTCCTGCTCTCTCGTTCCCCACCACTGCCCACCCATCAGTACTTCAGTCCCACCCCGCAAGCAGCTTAGGTGTGAAGTGTGTGCTGGGGGCACACACGTTGTAATTGGCATGCAGCTGTGGCCTAACACAGATGCCCTTTTTTTTTTACATCGGGCAGACAATTTTAAAAGAGTGCAAGTTCTCTTTCAGTTGTTCAATGATAAATCACCTTTAAAACATAAACAGATGATGCCGTAAGCAATGCATGAGGTGAAGGCAGCAGACAGTCTGAATTTGCATATATTCTATTTTAAGCATCTAACATGAATGACCTGAATTGTCCATGTAGAGACACCTGCCTCTCTACGATGAAGTTACTGGGAATTGCTGCTCCTAACGCCGTCGTCTGAAATGCATCCAAGTTGGATGCTTAAAGCAGATGGTATCAGTACATCTCCTAAGGTTCTGCTCTAAGTAGACAAACCCTAACCTCTTTTAAAATGAACAAAATAAATTACAGGAGTGCAGACCTAAAATCCGGGTGATCCAGGCGCTGGAGGGATCCTCTGCAGAATCCCCTTATGCCAGAGTGGTTACAGCTGCTGAGAGAATAGCGATGAGGGCTTCTGCCTAAAGCTCTAGGTCACTTCATCCATTTATTTGCCTTTACCTCACCTAAGCAGCACGAACTGAAGAAGGTCAACCCAGTACAGAAAAACAAACCTTGTGGGCAAAATGGAGGCCAGCCAAGGAGGTGGGTGGAAGTCAGGAAGTGCCATCCTTCCCTCTGAGTCACCCCTGTTTGTGCCAGGGGTGGATGGTGAGTGACAGTGGATGTTCTCAGAACCAGGGCTTTTAGACAAGGAGCTGAGCAGTATTTCTGATCACCTATCATCATGAATCATGCAGTTCTTCTCTATAATATTCTGCCCTGCAGTACTGGCCAGATTATGTTATCAGTAGATAATTTTGATTGCTAAAGTTTCCTCAGCACTTGCAGTCAGACAAAGCAGTCCTTCTTGCTTTCTGATCCTAGATCCGGGTTCCTCTGATAGGAATGGGTATTAAGATTCCTGCAAATACAAAGCTTTATACAGTGTCCCAGAACGTTTAATCCCTATGATTATTAGGCATATATTTACATACTGTCATTATCAAATTTTGTGTGGTTTTGTTACCGTTTGAGGGGGGGGTTTGCCTACATCTGTTATAAAATATAAAAATTCTGTCTTGTAAGAGATCTAAGGATTTCCTTTTCTCAGCTTAGCATAAACTATACATGGTGATGTTTGCCTCTGTAGATATGTGGTAGGAATCCTGTTAGCATTTATGTATGCCTCCCTAGATACTTATTCCATGCTTTAATTAACCCTAGGATTTGAGTCTTTCATGAGAAAATTATCAAGTAGGGCCACTGCAGTGTGATTTAACCACTCAGCCAGAGGGAGACAAGGATATTTTATTTTCAAAATTACAAAGGATATGCTAACAACCTTTTAAGTACAGTAGTTCACTGGCAGTTACAGCACCATGATAAAACCAAAGTCACTGAAGATAGCACCACAACATTAGTAGGTGAAAAGCTAAAATGGATATGCATGTCTGGTCTGCTTTGTTTTACCTAGTTTAAGGGTATCAAGGGAAGTGTACCATACATATCTGACAGACTGCTTTTATAACCACAACCTGGCATTTTATATTTACAGCTTGGCACATACTATGAGGGAAACTGATGTGCAGCACTCATCTGGTCCCTCATCTGAGATAAACATTAAGCTGCCACAAATTTTAGAACAGCTAAGCATCTCTACTTGAGAGCAATTCTGCAGTCTGGCAAGTAGAGTGGGACTGGAGCAAAGAGGCCACCAGCTAAATGAGACCTACGGACCACCCCTGATCTCCCCCGCCTGTCCCAGGGCCTGGGGACAGAAGAAGCAGAACTCACCTCTGTGGGGCTCCTGCTGCTAACCCAGGGCTGTAAGCTCCAGTGGCCAGCTGACTGTGTGCTTAGGAGGGGTTTAGGCTACCTGAAACACCACTGAGCAGATAATGCACACTTCACCATCTGGAGCTTTCCTCCTCAGCCACAAATGCCAGAAACCTTATTTCAAAGAAAAGAAAAATTCCATACATTTCTCGTCCATATGCTACTGGGACCTGACTGCCTCTCTGAGGCAGGACCTGGCTACAGGTCAGGTCTGCAGGTTTCCAGAAGACAGGGGAAGAACCAGACTCAGCTGATGGGTGAAGTAAACAGTGTCCAACACCATGGCAACGAGAACAAATTCCTATCTATCTGCTTTCATACATGTCCTCTCAAGCTTGCTGCTGTGTTCCTGTGCTGCCAGGCAGCACGACCATTCTGCTGTGGGGCTGCAGCAGCATGCCTCCCTCAATGCTATGAAAGTTATTTTGCCCTCAAGCAACAGAAACCCGAACAGAATTTTGTTTGACAAGGCTTCTCACTAAAAAAGAACCATAGTATTTAACATGAACAGTCTTTAAAAGATACAATCAACTTTTTTTTTTTTTAATAATCACGTCTTCAACTTTCAAATATGCTATTATTACACAGTATGTAAAATTACTTCAAATAAAACAATTCTATAAGTAAGTATATTTTTATTTCCTTTTGTTTGCTTTATAGCTTGAACAGCACTTTGTACTTCTGTTTGTGCAGCTTTTTAATATAAAAGCAGAGGAGAGTAGTAACAGAATAAAAGTAACACAGACAAGAGATTAAGGGAAGTACATTAAGCTAAAAGTATTTTTAACTCTTACTTTAATATTTGATTATACTTCATGGTTCATCAACATTTTTGAAGGGAGGCAAAAAGTAGGATTTTGCTGCAATTTTACATGTTGCTTTATTATCTTACCCCAAACGTTTTTACTTATAGTGCTTTGCCAATAGCCATCTTTTGTCCTTTTTAGCAACTTGCCTAAATAATTTTGGGAGGTAGGAAGCAGCAACGTGTCTGAGATACTTCCATCTCCTCACCGCTCTTAACTGCGTGAACATTTCCCTGTAAGCGAGAAGAGCCCCAGAATTCTGGAGAGGATCCAAACCCACATTCATGCATGGACTTTAGAGAAACACAGATTGAACCCTGCCTTACCTGGTCCACCACCTTGCTGTTTGTGCTGGCCCGAGGCAGTCTCCACCTGCATCACGGACAAACCAAGCACAGGTAAGGCTGTGTGTACAAGCCTAAATCCTCTGCCATTTTATCCATCACATTCTGCAGAACACATCTCCATCACCTGGTTGACTTCCAGCAGGCAAATCAGATGTAAACTGGCTCTCTGAAGGCCATGTGTTACACCTAACAAAGCCGGTATTCCTGAACAGACTGCCTGCTGGAGGTCACTGTGCTCCCATGCAGCCAAAGCACAAGTGAGGCTCACAGGATCTGCTCAAACTCAGCCCGCTCCTGCACCCCTGCTCTGCTGTGTGGAAGAAACTCTGCTTTTGAATTCAGGGAGTCCAACCAAGCTCGTTCCTAAGCCTTGGGAGGACTGGAAACCAATAAATCTTGCGCTGACAGAGATGCAACCATTTGAAATAAAAACAACTCTTGATTTTCATTTATGGGCCCATTAGCATTTTTTTTAATTCATGCACTGGGATGTAGTGGTTTCCCTCTCCCTAAATCTCTTTGAAAGCATGTTAATGTGTCTTCTTTTTAATTTAGCAAAAGCAAAAATGGACAGATTCAGGAAATCTATTACTATATAGTAAGAAACGATGTGAACTAAATAGGGCAACATCAACCATTAAAATAATGTGTAGGTATAACTGTGTGTATCTGCTATTAGCATGGAAGTAAGTACAAGGCACAGACCTGTGATGAATGTAAAAGCCTTTCTAGAGAAATCTTTGGAGAAAATGTGATTATAAACAGTAAGTAAACCCCAGTGCTGTTTTTTACATGACTTTTACCAAGGCAAGCCTGACTTTCCTGCTGGGAGTATGCTCAAGTACAGCTATATGGGGAACAAAAGGAAGGGTGCAAGAAGACAGAATGAAATAAACTGACCATCATGTTTCAGTGGACTTTGTCATTGTGCAGTACATGAAACACTCTCCAGGGTCCAGCTGAGGGCACTGCAATGGGACATCTCACTGCTTTCATCTGGCCATACAACACGCATGCCAATGTCCAAAGACCTCTAACTGCAAGTTGGGACCTTGTTCATAATATCCACACCTACTTTCACTTTGACTCATTGAAGTGTGAAATGTTGTGCAGGAAACGGAAGAGCATCCTGGCTAAAATTAGTCAGGTTGGATGCCTGCCATCAACTCAGATGGCTGAACAGGGTTCTGGCTTCAGCTGCAACCAGTTTTTTGCAATCTTCAGACATGAAGCCTGAAAAAAACTTCACAATTACTTTAACAACCCTATTCCCAAATCTCAAACAGGCAAGTGGTTTCAACTCATATGTGGTGGGCTCACCTGGAAGACCCTTTCTGGCATCCACCTCTTTTTCCCAGTGCATGGCTCTGCAGGGGAGGGGGTCCCCAGAAAGTCTGGGACCAGCTGTGGGCAGCTGTCCCCTTAACAGTGTGCAGAAGGACTGTCGACCACAGCCAAGAGCAGGTTGAAAACACAGCGACAAGACTGCGAGAGAGAGTAGGAACTAAAGTACCCAGGAGAGGTATCACTCCTGAGCTGGGTTGCTGGGGAATCCATCTGGAGTTGTTGGATAGAGTCAAGGCTGTGGGTAGCACAAGTACTGCTGAAGCCAGCTGTCTGGTTTGCCTTCTCCCGACATTTATCCAACTGATTTCCCTTAAAAACATTCCATACACAGTTTTGGCATAAGGCATTCTGACAGAAGAGTCTGTAAAGAGTTAATATATTTGGGTTCCAGCTCTGGCAGGCTGGATTCATTTCCTACTTATATTCAAATGAAAACCTTCTCCTGGTGCTTTTCCACAAGAAGAGAAGTTCCCATTCCATTTGAGTAGATAAGCAGCCTTTTGCTCTAGAGAGGCCAGTGTGGGGAAGCGAAAGAATGATGTAGATTAAAAAAGAGGCAAAACTGTCCCTGCCTTCCTGAGGAGACCTACACAACTCTTCAAACACCACACTGAAATGGCCTGGAGGTTCATACTGGAA
Organism: Gymnorhina tibicen; assembly: GCA_013399875.1. Lineage (NCBI taxonomy): Eukaryota > Metazoa > Chordata > Aves > Passeriformes > Artamidae > Gymnorhina > Gymnorhina tibicen. Next base: position 41,706 of record VXAZ01003025.1, read on the forward strand.
AAGTGACTCTCAAGATTGGGTTCCTGATCATTTAAAAATACAGCACCAACCCACACTGCGTTCATATTAAGTAAACCAGTAGTTTTAACTAATTTTCACTGAACAAGGAAATTTCTTAATTATATTTTGAAGAATGTGGTCAAATGTATTTTAGCAATGTCACTGTTGTTAATTTAAGCTCTAGTTTTAGTATCAGCTGAAAAGTTGGAAAGTATTCTCAGTTTATCATCTTTGTTTTGGCAACATTTTAATTCCTGAAGTTTTACCTAAATTTAACTACAGCTGTTTTTCTTTCAATAGCAACATTTGGTATTTGTATCAGACAATCACCATAGCAAGAAGGTATCTGTAACTGCGAACCCAACAGAACTGAGTATTATCAAAATAGTTTTAGAAACAGTGTTTGACAATTTATAAGATGCCACATATTATGGCAACACTCAGGCCCATACTTTTCTCTGAAAACAAAACAAATTAAAATTAATTTCTGGCTAAAGTTATGGATGAAGTACAAAAGATAAATGACCAATCCCCCTTGCATTTTCATCTGATCCCCTGACCAAGCCTAAAACTAAACCTCAGCATTTAAATTTCAGTGTGATCCCTAAGTCTTTGAATTTTGAGCCGAGAAGAATATACAGGACTGCCATCCATAGCACAAAAGATGAAAGAGGGCAAAAATTATAAAATAGGGAAGGTTTTGATTTGATTGCATATGAAAGATCAGCAGAGACAGTTGGGAAGCCACATCTCCCACTGCCATGACATGTTTCACCCACAGCTGTCCTAAAACTTAGCACTGTGTGCTACTATCTTCTTTCACTGACTATCAATGAGCTGTATCTAATCATGTCTCACTTCACCTGCAGCCTCAAACTTCCCACTCCAGTTCTGCTAAAAAGATGCAAGACAGTGCAAATGCACCACCAAACTTGATTAAACTTCTCCCCTTCTACTTCTGCTCTGCAAAATCATCTTTTATTTCATGTGTGCCTGGAACGTGGGAAGAGAGGCCAGGACCCCAGTACTCACCTCCTCACACCTGAGAGACACTGGAAGTCCCTGACCGTGGACGGGAGCTTGAGAACATGCTGAACTATTCCCTTCCAGATCCAGCCCCTTTTGAAGCCAGGAGTTTCTAGTCTCCAGGTTAGTGCCTGCAACTTGACTCCTGTTTTCCCAGCACACGGATGTACAAGGTTTAGTAGCATTTCTCCTCAGGCTCATGCAAGAACCCCTGATCTTGTCTTTCTTCCAGGTGTAAATCAACAAAACACATTTGTATGACAGGAAGGATTTCTCTCAGCTACTACTCACTTGTGATGGAAGCTGTAAAATGCCCCTAAAAACCCTCTAAATCCTGTACTTATCCTGAGCTTTGTGGGACTCATTTCTCCTTAGCCAGCTTTGAACATTTTAACAACAATGTCTGTTGTTTGCATCGTGATGCAATTTGTTCTTCTTTCTAAAGCACCTCGTCGGCGATTTTGGACAAAAGGAAACCTGAGTCACTGGATGTTTGTATAAGGGGGAGAGGATGTTCATGACATGCAAGAATCCTGTTATATTTTCACCTGCAAGCAGAAAGAGCGGAGCCTTTCGGGTGACTAACAGGTGTCCATTCTCAGGGACAATTCTCCACATCAAGCACTGCAGGAGCAAACCCTCCATGACCTGAAGAGTTATGTGCACTCTGGCCCAGGAAACGGAGGTGACTGTCCACCTGGGATTCAAGCACGTCGGAATGCCTGGTGTATTACACTGTGGACCTCCAAATGCAGCACTCGTGTAAATATAGATAATCTTGACATTATCCTTATCTATCTTTACAGATGTTATTAACGTATCTACAGATAAATGCTGGGGGATGATAGCTAGGAGTTTGTATGTGAAGAAGTGAATAAAGCTGCAGATGAGTAAACCAGTTTTAATTAACTAGTACCGAGCCAGTCAGCACTTGGGAGCAAGAATGCAAATAAAGTATTTGCATGTCCTGGGCATCTGGCCTGGGCAGCCAGGGCAGCAGTCACTACAGAAACTGCTGAAATGTCTGCAGATCATTGAGCAACCACAGCCAACATGAGCATGACAGGCCATTCCACTGTGATAAAAAATGTGTAATGAAATGGATATGGACTCCTGCACGTGAAAATGAAACCTTTCTGGGGTGGGGGAAGCAAGGCCCAAAATGTAAACCACATAGAGCAATATATTTATCTCATTATACTCTAAGAGAAGGGACAAATATAGCCCACAGCTTAAGCAATGAGACTCTACATCCATCCTGACTGTCCTCTGGTAGCATTAGTCCATCAGACCTGTTTGCTTTGCCTTTAACAGGTTCTTATTATGACTAACTATGACAAACTTCTTAAAGAAAAGGTAATAAAAAATTAGTTTTCAAAGGATCTGTCTGTGGGCAGGCTCTACATTTACCTTGAAAATATAATATTCAACCAGTTACTTAAAAATCAAAGTTACTGACGTTCAGGGAAAACCGGGGATTTCTGTTTTTACCTTTTCCTTTGAAATTCTGCTCCTGAACTTGCTCCACCTGACACCAAAACTTTTGTTTCTCTCCACTTCAGTAGCAACAAGGTTTCTCTCCATATGGACATAATTTTAATAGTAAAACATATCAGACACTTTGCAAAAATACTTCAAAATGAAATGTGGCTTTGAAATTATAGTAAATCACAATTTGTATTTTGGTATCACTGAGAATGTTATATTTTAAGAATTATTCCAGCAAGGGATGTGAGGCAAGCTGTAAACTCTTAAAGAATACAGTAAAAGCAACATCATTCATAACTGGGTATATTATTTTTGGTTTACAACAGGAAATCGGTTTTAGAAAAAACTTGCAAAAGGACACTCATGTTAGAAATCACTTGTAGTCAAGTATTTGCAATATGTACTTGGAACTAGTAGCTGAGTGTGGAAGGAACTTTCCAGTTCTGGTGCCATTCTTTATTTGAGCTGGCCTAACAGGGGATCCTGGGCTCAGATTCTCTTGAGCCTGGAGGAATGAGCGGGCAGGAGTACCTAGGACTTGTTTCCAGCATCCTGATTCTCACCACAAAGATGCAAAGGACCAGTTTCTGAGGATATGCCAGGCACCTGGGTACCTCACCTTGTCTGCAGAGAGCAAATGGCTCACAGACAGTGCATGAGAAAGCCCATGTAGCTCTGATTTTCTAAATGGGAAGCTCACTTAGGAGTTCTTCTGTTGGGTCCATTTTTCTTGCTTAGTACAGTTGGCAGGAAGGAGAATGAACCAGCTGAGAGAAGGGCAATCAGGACTTTCTCCTTTGTGTAGTCAGCCCATACCTGGCACTATTTGCAGCTCAGTACTGCAACCTCTGTTTCCCTTGAGGGCATCTCAAAATCTTTGTCCAGTTCCTGATTTATTCTCCTGTGAGGTCAGTTTAAACCTCCATTCTCCCCATCAGTGATTAACTTCACTTAACTTTTGCTACAGCTAAATCCAGTACTGGTACCTTTAAATAAATGTTGGGTTTTTTTTTTTCTTTTTCTTTTTTTTTCCTAATGACACTGCTGAAAACAAATAGAAAGCAATCAAATGAAAGATAATTGAAATCAGCTTATCTGCTCAGACACTGCAGCAAGCATTGCTCAGAGGGTTCAAAACTTGCTTGTGAAAAATGAGACCTTTTTTCACAATGTACTGTGAGAGATGGGACTTTTCCAAATATAGATTCATGGGTTGGAAGGGATCCATTAAAGATCATGTAGCTCCAACCCCCTGCCATGGACAGGGACACTTTTCACTAGACCATGATGCTTAAAGCCTCATTCAACCTGGCCTTGAACACTTCCAGGGATGGAGCATTGTTGTAGTCCCCGAGCCACCAGCTGGGATGGCTGGGGAACCAGGGGGCTCAGCAGCTCAGTGTAAGAAAAGCAACAGTTTCCTCCACCAGCCAGGCCACACAGCGACAGAGCATCCACATCTCTGGGCAACCTGTTCGAGTGCCTCAACACCCTTATAATAAAAAATTTCTTCCTTACATCCAAGCTAGTAACAGTTTAAAGCCACTGCCCCTTATCCTTTCACTATCAGCCCTTCTAAAAAGTCTCCCTCCAGCTTCCTTGTAGACTGCCTTCAGGTATGGACAGGCTGCAGTAAGGACTCCCTGGAGCCTTCTCAAAGCTGAACAGCCTCTCTCTCTTGCTTCAGCTTTCTAATCATCTTCATGGCCTCCTCTGAAGTTGCTCCAGCAGGTCCACATTGTTCCTGTGTTGGGGACCTCTGAGCAGGACACAGCACTCCAGGTGGGGTCTCAGGAGAGGAGTATGGGGGCAGAATCCCCTCCCTTGGCCTGCTGGACATGCAGCTTTTGATGCTGCACAGGACACAATTGGCTTTCTGGGCTGCAAGAGCACAGTGCTGGGTCATGTCCAGCCTCTCATTCACCAGCACTCCCAAGTCCTTCTCCTCTGGGCTGCTCTCAATACATTCTTCACCCAGCCCATATTTGTACTTTGGGATTGCCCCAACCCAGGTGCAGGACCTTGCACTTGGTCTTGTTGAGCTTCATAGGGTTTGCACAGGCCCAGCCCTCAAGCCTGTCCATGTCCCTCCAGCGTTGTTGACCGCACCACACAAGTTTGTCATCTGCAAACTTGGTGATGGTGCACTCGATCCTGCTCTCCGTGTCACCAACAAAGATGTTCAGCTGTGCTGGTGCCAATACCAACCCCTGAATGCCACAAGTCACTGCTCTCCATTTGGACATCGAGCCATTGACCGCAACTCTTAGAGTGTGACCATGCAGCCAATTCCTAATCCACTGAGTGGTCCATCGATCAAATCCATCCTGTTTTACCTTTTTAAAAATGGGGGTTATGCTTCTTCTTTTCTAGTCAGTGGGAAATTCACCAGACTCTCACAACCTCTCAAATACGATGGATAGTGGCTTAGCCATGTCATCTGCCAGTTCCCTCAGGACTCACAGATGCACCTCTTCTGGTCACATGAACTTCTGCACCTTCAGGTTTCTTTGATGGTCTAAAACATGATTTTCTCCTACACTAAGTGGTTCTTCATTCTCCCAGTCCCTGCCTTTACTTTCTGTAACTTGGGCTGTGTGGTGGGAGAACTTGCTGGTAAAAATTGAACCAAAAAATGCAGCTGAGTTCCTCAGCCTTCTCCACGTCCCACATAACAACATTCTTTTGCAATCATACTTAAAAACTGTCCAGGCAAATTGAAACAAAGAGCATATTCATAAAGATTGCATTATGCTCCTAATTTGTAATTCAGGAGAACTCTGGCTTAATTCCCTGTTTGTTCTGATTCCAGTCCCCTGTCTATAAAACAGGATTAATAGCACGTCTTATCTCACAGCATTTTTCTGGGGACACAGACATTTATGAGCCTGGTGCGAAAATAAGATCACATGGAGAAGAAGCTTAGAAATATCCAAGACAGACCATTCCTGCTAGCACTGTCTGGACAATAACCCAACAGGCTCAGCACCAGCCTGACATGAAGACAAGGACTACCTTGTTCCTTTGAACCCCGGCTCAGGGTTTGTTACAGCAGAGAGGAAAGCATGCAAGCCAGACCAGAGACAGGAGAAAGGGGATTTCCTGGGCAGGAGAGTGGCCTGGGACACCAGAAGACTTCGGGGAGGAGGAGGGAAGAAGTGGGCTGAGTTACAGGTAAAGACATGATGAAAGATGGGATCAGAGCAGGAGAGAAGGGACATAGCAGAGCCAAATGATGGTGAAAATAGAGAGGTGAAGGTGTAAGCAGCTATAAAGGAAACTTTCTTGCAAGACACATATCCCTCGCCCATGAATCATAACTATTATTAACGATCATTAATTCATGCTCATATGAACCTATCAGTAGTTTCTGGAGCTGCTCGGTAAACCCAGCCTGGAGTCAGTTCAGGTCTGAGATTTTTTCAGAATTTTCAGTTCCTATGTTCCTTGTGTCTTGTAACAACATCAGCAGTGTCAACTCCAAGAAGCCTGAGTACCTCACATTTCTTACTCCATGCAAACACACAGAAGGGCAGTTAAATCATCTCACACAACACGCACACGGTCTCCTTGCAGTGCAGCACAGTGTAAAATACCAATGCTTCTTAACCAAAGACATCGCTTCCTCCACCAGGATCAACATTAAGATTAGCTGTGACGAGCATGAGGGAAACCGACTGATCAGTTAATTTTCACTCATCACTCCATCATCACGTGATACACCAGACGTTCTGAACACTCAGCCCTTAATAGTTCATCAGTTACATACCTGTTAGCCTTTCTCTAAACTGTTGCATAAATAAGGAGATAACAAAACAGCAACGAGCATTACGACATGCCTTGGATTTCACTGCTCTTTGTGAAAAAATAAATGGACTGCACATAAAGGCTGAGGTGGAGATGAGGGCTCCTTCTTTCTCTCCCTAACTCACTTGGACAGTATAAAAGCTTTCAGATGTTTCTTCCCTGAACATGAAAAGGATAAAGCAGCTGTTAACACAGGCTGTTATTTGGGAGGCTGTTAATAGAAATCAGGCAGAAATGTACAGCTCTCCCTGTCTCTCACATATCAGTGTCAGGGCACAGTCTAATAATTGAGCAATAAATCAAGTGAGCCAGAAGTCTAATAATCCCACCGTCTCACTAAAGCAACTGCACCAGTTTTCATCCCTCTGCCTAAAAGTGCTTAATCCTCACCCAAGTGACATGAAAGGCACCATCTTCTGAGGAAGGCAAGGATTCCCCAAGGAATTCACCCAGGTATGTGCTAAGACCAAATACAATGTGTGTGTCTGTGACAAACCTCTTTCTTATTTTGACAGCTTGAAAAATTTATCTGCTAAAACAGTAAATACAGCTCTGACATTGTTGTATTGCCTTTCTAAACAGTACGGGCCTTTGTAGACCTCTTGTTGTATAGGACCTCTAAATGGTACAGGATTTTGAAGTAGTTTTCAGTATCTTACCACAATTTCCAGTCCAATCACCTCAAAAACGAAATGGTAAGACACGAATCAAAAGCCCATTTCACCGAGCAGAGACCTTCAGATTAAATTTCTAAACTGAGCAGCTGCAAATGCCCTTGGGAAAATCTTTGTTTACCCTCAATAGTTTTTTTTGTTTGTGAATGCTGTATGTTTCACTAACTACTGAACACTTCACTACTTCAAATGTAGGGAAAAACAGCACTTGCCAGTGTTTTTATGGACCAGGTTTCCCCTTGCCCCAACCCCCAGAGTTTCAAATACTGTTCATACACCTGTTTAAATTATATTCTTGCTATTTCCACTAAGGTCTTAAAATTACACTGAACAGAGTGAAAGCACAGAGTGAAAGCAAAACTATGACTCTTCTCCAAATCTCAAAGGGCACTTGGCTGCAGGACCTACTGTGCCAATGCACACCCAGAGGCAAGTGGACCCGGCTCCTTATTCACAGCAGCATAAACATGGTGATTCTACCGATTTTGCTGTGGATGTTTCTGGTCCAGCACAACTGAGCCAAATGGCTGCTAACTTCCAGAGTGTTTTCTAAAGGTGAAGTAAGTCACAGAGTAGAGTTGTCTATGCTTATTAGACTAGGCAATTAGCATTTTATGGGAAACCCCTTATAACGTGGGATGGAGAGTGAGAAATGAACCGCTGATACACTGTGAAATTGTACACCATCAGGACAACACTGAGACACACTGAGTTAGGCATAATGTTGAAGATTAGGAGACTTACATCAGAGAAAATAAGTCTTTAAATGAAGGTCACACATTTCTGTGCAGATGATAAGACCCAAGACAACATGAAGAGAAAGCCTTTCACTTGGCATTTTTTTTTTCCCCCAAGCCCACTTGATACTCCTGCTGTGTGTACACAAAGTGCTCAACCCTCTCCCTCCACGCTCAAGCTGATGCTGGGATGCCATGGTCACTCAAGCAGCCTGTGACTGACAGGTCACTCTAGCAGCACAAACCTGACCTACATCTGAGACTGTCACACAAGCACTTTGGTGTCAAACCTGCCTCAGCATACAAGGCACAGCTTATGTTGGCTTGACACTGCACACAGGAGGTCATCCCGTGAGTGCTTTGAGCGACTGAGCCTGCAAAGCAGGGATCAGTGTTTTACCACCTCCTCTCCTAGTGCTAGGTGTTAGATACCCTGAAGCTGGTTCTAGGAGCCAAAAGCCTGATGTACTGTCAAACAACAGTCAGGGATAAGCTGGCCAACATGTGCACAAGCATGCCATCGACGTTGCTTGCCTTCTTTGATGCACTACAGCTGTAGTCACACTGTAATCACTTTTTGATTTTTACTCTTGATCCAGTATATGTTCCTGGGTGACAGAAACTGAGACTTTTCTGTTAAACGTTTCTTGATCCCTTGAAATGGCAGAGGACAACTCTCCATGATGCTATGTATTGTGTTTGTGTGGACAGGTTTTAGTAGAGGGTAGGCTACAGGGCTGGTTTCTGGGAGAAGCTGCTAGAAGCTTTTCCCCCATGTTCAATGGTGTCCATGCCATCCAGCTCCAAGACAGACCTGCTGCTGGCCAAGTGTGAGCCCACCAGCAACGGTAGTAGCACAAACAATGATTGCAGAGGGAGAAAAGAATGAGAATATGTATGAAAAACAGCTCTGCAGACTCCTAGATCAGTGAAGAAGGACTGGGAGGAGGTGCTCCAGCATCAGAGAAGAGATTCCCTGAAGCCCACTGAGGTCCATGGTGGAGCAGATATCCACCTACAGCCCGTGGACGACCGCACACCAGAAGCAGCAAAGGAGCATGTGATACTACAGGAGCCCATGCTGGAGCAGGTTCCTGGCAGGACTTGTGGCCCCATGGAAAAAGAAGCCCACACGGGAGCCAGATTACTGGCAGAACTTGTGAACCCATCAGGAAACCTATGCTGGAGCAGTTCATGAAGAACTCCAGCCAGTGGGAAGGACAGAAGTTGGAGAAGTTCATGGGGAACTGTCTCCCATGGGAGGGACTCCACACTGGAGCAGAGAAAGAGAAGTCCTCCCCCTAAGGAGGAAGAATCAGCAGAGACAATGTATGATGAATTGACTGCAGCTGCCACTGCCCATCCCCCTTGTGCTACTGGGGGGGCAAAGTACAGAAAAACTGGAAGTGAAGTTAAGCCTGGGGAAATGGAAGGGTATGGGGAAAGTGTTTTTAAATTTGGTTTTACTTCTCATTATCCTCCTTTGATTTGACTGGGTAATGAATGTAACTACCTTCCCCAAGTTGAGTCTCTGTGTCCTGTGACAGTAACTGCTGAGCCATCTCCCTCTGTCCTTATCTCGAGCCATGAGCCTTTCATAGTATTTTCTTTTCCCTGCCCAGCTGAGGAGGGAAGTGATAGAGAAGCTTTGGTGGGCACCTACAGTCAACCCAGGGTCAGCCCACCACATGGAAGTGCTGCCTCCTGTATCAGTGTCTGCATGGTTTGCTCTGTTGCCATCTGGCTATAGACTGGGCAACCTTATGGATACAGATATATCCACAGTGAATTTTAAGGTGCAGCTTTGCTCAGTCAGGCCTAGGCAGTCCTGGGTGCAGCATGACTACAAGGCACATATCAAATTCCACTGGTTCCTTTCTATTTTGCTGTGGAGAAAAAATGGAGAAGAAAAGCACCACTTAGAACACAGACAGTCAAGCCTGGCCCAGGGAATGAAGGCTGGGGACATTCACACCACCATGTCATCATACTCTAATGCTGTTAAACGTGGAGACCTCACCTCTGGCTCAGGGAATCACCAAGCCACAGTCATCTCTGTGCTGGGGAAACGTTTTGAATGACCATCAGCATATTTTCCCTACCTCTGGCACCCTGATGAATACATGTATGACACCTCAGGGCTGCCTGCAAGCTCTTACATCCACAATATGCACAGCTGTACATTACTGCTGCTCCAGCAGCAGATCTGGCATAGAAGCTTCCCAGGAACCAAGGATAAAGGAGCTAATACAGCTGTGAGGATGCTGGCACGAAGAGGGCTGAGCAGAGTGTGTGGGAGAAGGGATCTGCCGCTGACAGTGCAGAAGCATGGACCCAGAGACCATGAAAGCTGTGCTGCCAGCACAGGGCAGCTTTTCTCCCTGCTTATCAAATGGAGAATATGACACCTGTCTCGGGACACTCCCTCGACTGTTTCGACTGTCACACACCCCGAGCAGACGTTTCAGGCTGTGCTGCCTGACAAATCTCCCCACGGACAGGAAAACAAATCCTTTCTTTTCCCCCTGCCAAGTGACTTCTTGTTTTGCTTGTTTTAAAGAAAAAAAGGAATTCTTGTTCATCTGCTGAGTAAGATACCTGGTATTCAGCAGCGACTTGTTTGTTCCGAGGAAGCAGAAAGGGCTTGGGATAAGCTTACTACGTTTTAGCACAGCTCAAAATACAAAGGATGCCTCTTCAAAAGCTCTGTGCAACCTCCCTCAAAGAGTGGATCCAATGCTTTTACACATTACTGAGAGTTTTCCAGGGAGGCTGCGCCTATTGTGGCTGCTAGAAGGTCCATCAGCTAAGGTATGAAATCAGGATTATTTTTAGAAAAATACAGGCTGGTGGAGGAGGCAGCATGCGATCAGAGATGCAAAAGCCTTTCTTGGCAATGCATCTTGACTCCACAGGGCTTAAAGGATATGGCTGCAACAAGACCTTTTTATGCACAAAACCAGGAAAAAATCTGGCTCAGCCTCCAGGCCTGTTTTCCATGGTATTTTCCTCTTCTCCTTCTATGGTCCAGTTTGATACTCTGCTCACTGAGCAGCTCATGCACAGCTCCCTCGGTTTCAGAAGCAAACACTCAAGCAATATTCATTTTTTAAAAGCAATTTGCATTTTTTAGGCACTATTTGGTAGAAATCCTAGCAGGTCTGCCTCAGATAGTCTCAAATTAGCTTTCTCACAAGGAGCAATTTCTTATTTGTCCTGCGATAAAAAATCTTCCTTACCTATTATTAAGGGCTGCATGCTGGGAGGGTCTCTGCTGTATGATCCCACTCACAGGAGAAGGAAAAAAATAGCATAAGCTAATAAACCCATTAGCTAAAATCATGCACTGCCAGTAAGAGTGCACAGTCCCCTGGAAAGTCATTCTGAAAGTCCTTCTTGCCACCCATCCAGAAGAAGCTAAACCTGTAAGAAGCAGGCTTCTGCTGTACAGGGGATTGACATTTAGCTTGAAAATAGTGCACCAAAACCTAGTGTCTGCTTTTAATAGAAAGTTGAATGAATTATAACCCATGTGTCTTGTGAGCTAATTTCAGGCACTAAACGACTGAATTTTCTCACTATCAGAAAAAATTCATGTTTCCATTGCAGAGACAACTGAGCTTTCAGGAGTATCTCAGGAGGCTAATTCGCACCAAATTTCTTTTATAAGCTTGGTTCAGGCAAACATTTTAGACACGGCCCACCCAACAAGCTCCTAAGCCTTCCCAAAGCTGCACACGTATGGGTGGCCATGTTTAAAAAGATTGAGTCGCTGCCTGTCCACCATAGCTTGGAGACCATTCAGATTTCCATTCCCAGGTATGCCTTTGGTTAAGGCAACAAAACCTCTTTTTTTTTCGGGCACAAATGCTCCTTTCAAAGCTAAACTTGCACATCCCATATAGACAACACACAACAGGCCCAGCAACTTACAGCGCTCACTCTTTGCAATTTGAGATTCTGTATCATTCCAATGTCCCAGAGTAACAGACCAGCCCTCTGCTTTTAAAAGGGCCAATAGGTATGAAAATAAGTCCCATGGCAAGTTATTTCCACATTATTGAAAATCCTGCTTTCAGTCTTCTCCTGTTTGTTTGTTTATTTCTTTGGCCTACTGATTCAAGTGCTACACAGGAAGAAATGTGAAAAGAAAATGTAGCCCAAACAGAAACTTGCAGGTTGAAATCCAGCACTAAACCGCAAAAACAAGCAAGCTGGAAAACAATGCATAGTAAAATATAATTTTCTTGCTGTTTCTCTCAAATACAATTTTCTGTAGTTTTGCTGGCCACAAATATATATATATAAATAAATATATCAACATATTAAATATAAATATATATATATATACTCACACATAAAGACAGAGCAATACATTGATGCACGAGAGCCAAATCCCACAAATCTCAAAGCTCCTCTAAGTGTCAGAAGAAGCTGAATTCAGAGTGCTTTACATTGGAGGTTTTCCAAGTAAGTAAGTCATACAATTTTTATCCTCTGTTATGCAAAATCAAGAGTAACTTTTACTTCTACATGCAGAAGTGAAACTTCAGCTATATAAAATATTCACCTGACTTCAACGAATCCAAAGGATTGCACTTTCAGAAGGTTCCAGGGAAAACATGTTGGTATAAATTATAGTGTTCTCCTTTCTGGCAACACCTGAAAATAGAAGTCTGAGGGGGAGTGAAAACTGGGGTGTCTCATGTTTGGGTTGCCTCCAAACTTTGGTTAGCTACATCTTTCATTCTGGTCTTAACCTACAGAGTACTAGGTTTAAACTAAATGCATTTTCCAATCCCACAGCTAAAATTAAAACTGCTGTTACCTAACCATATGTATGGGTTTTGTGCATTGCATGGCAGTTTTTAAGTAAAGCCTGTCATGCATCCGCTACCCAGTCTCTGATATCACAAAGTCTTTCCATGAAATGCCATTTAGGACACCAGTGAGTGCTATATTAATTCAGTTTAGTAAAGACAGCAAGAAGAAAAGGAATCAGTAACAGCATTTCACTACCACTACTCCCCACAATCAAAGCCATAGCAAGCGTAGCATGAGTCGTGTGTCTGGTTTGTTCTGCTTCCTTTGCAGCTGTGCCCTGTACACACACGTGAACAGAGGGAATACAAAGTGCTCAGATAATCCCCCACAACTGGGGAATGCGTGAACTCGTCAGGTCACCCGGTACAGAGTAGCCTAAACCTAGGGACACGAAGATCGACATTTTCAGGTACTGACAGCGCTTTTACCCCACTTGCTAAGCTAAGCCTCTCTCATTTCTCCATATCAAATGCCTAGATGCAAAGTCTCCATCAGTATTTTAGATGGCACTTTCTTCCTGCCTGCATGAAGAAAGACAGTATATAGCAAGCATTAAATCAAGAGCTTTCCTTGCTTTTGGCCCTTGTGTGTTCTTCCTGTTGTCTGTCGAGCTCTGCTCACTTGTCCTTGCTTTGAGAAAGAAAAGTTTACAATGGAACAGCACAAGGAGTCATAAGCTGCCACTTTACCTTTAACTTCTGATTTTGTGATTGTTGATTTTGATTCCCATCATTCCTGTATACGGAAAGCCCCTCGTTTTTTATCTGGATTTGTATCCTCCCTGTCTACTCCTTCGCTTTGCCCTTTGGCAAGCGAGACACCCTAAAATAATCTGACGGACAGAAACACAATTGCTTTTACAAGCACAACACTTCATTATATATTTGTTTTGAAAACAGTTTCCAGAGCCTAGAGTATGTCAGCAAAAGCCAAAGAAAGAGTGTTGATGTTGTTACAAGGTCAGCTCTTCAGAGACAGTAGGCAGCAGTGTTGGCACTCTGACAAATTATCACCATGGCAAAGATGGCAGCGCTCAGGCAGTGATTCAGCTGCTTTGACAATACCAAGGCTCCAGCTAAATGTGAAGATAAGTTACTCATACTCCCTCGCACACACACACTCTCACATGCACTCTACCTTGGGAGTTTCTTAATGCCTTCTTTTTTTCTCCTTTTTTTTTTTTAATGAAGTTGCAGGGTTTAAGGAAAAATAGAAGCCATGTGCTTAAGGCTGACAGACCACAGTGAAAGTCTTCTCCTCATACACATACATTCCGTGCATATATACACACACCTACACAGACACCTCCTATTGACAGGATACTATTATAAACAAGCTTTTCCTTAAGCAGTTGAAACAGCGAAATGTGATTCTCAAAAGACTTCCTTCCTCTGTAGATAATTTCCATCTTCCCCTCTCATTAATGTAAGGGCTTTTGCACCTTTGTTTGTGGGGGGACAGGCTGCAACAGCCTTCCCAGGCAGGAGACAGCATGCACAGGGGCTGCACACATGGGGATGGTCCAGTTCCCAGAGCCAACATGTAACTGCTCAGTCCTGCTCCCCTTTTGCTCTCTGGGGAACATATTTTGGCTTCTCCCCTGTGCTCAGTTGTCAACATTTTTATGACAGTAATAGCTGTCGCATAATTCTGTAAGTATTTTATACATACCTTGTCCTCTTGCTTGTACACAATGAATACGTGCATCTCTAGTGTTAGCAGTGCTGTGCCATACCCCTGTACTCCACATGCCACCAGAAAACTTACTGATGGAGGGAGATGTTTAGAGGCTATGCACAAACTGCAAGTCCTCTTAAAACTACAGTTATGTGCAGGCTTTCGGAAGCCGCTCTGTAAAAATGTACGAATTTCACTTGGGCTTTTTTATTGGGACGTTTTGTTTTAAAGTCACCACTTTTGTTTAATTTCTGGGTCTGGGAGGACCATTTAAAATTTGAAGGAATGAAAAAAACAGCTTGAGATAAACTACCTCGAGTAAAGCCTGCAGACTTGCTAGGAGACAATGCCAGCACTATCTGCTCTGAAAAGCCTTTTTCCAGGCTGGAAAAAGCTATAAACTTCACTTTGCTATACAAGGTGCTTTGTTCTTAGTTTTGATATTTAAAAAAAAGCTTTTGTATCTATGTGTGCCCTGCAGCCTTGTCCTCGCTCCATGTTAGGGCAAGAATGGGGTGTGCATCGGCTGCCTCCTCTGCCTCTGCCTTGGCCTGCACCCAGCAGCTTGTAGCTGTTCCAGAGGAAAGGAAAGGAAACCCAGCGCAGGGAGGTCCCACGCACCCTCACCAAACCCCAGCTGGGACCATGTAGGGAGGATTCAAGCCTTGATTTACCATCCAAGATGTGCTCCAACAGGGAAAATATTTCAGCATTTCTGTGTGAGCAGGTTTTTCCCCAGAAAAGGTACAGGGATGGCTGCTGAACTGTATGGGAGCGCATGTCCACGTGCAAGTGCCAGGACCAGGACCAGCCCTGCAACTACCAGGATGATGGGCAAGTCTACACCAGCCAAGCACTCACGGCACAGTGGAGGTTCTGCTGCTTGCTTGCCCGCCCACAGTAGTTTACCCAGGGAAGGATTCTGTCTTTGAAGCATGACATGACCCAAATAATCAGCCCCCAGGACAATGTGGGTCCCCACTGCTCTCTCCCCACTGGTAGCCCTTAGACTGAAGTGGGTACACAGCCTGAAGCAGGATGATGCAGACATCTGGCTGCTTATAAAACAGCAGCATTAATAGGGTTTTCCTAGCAGTTGCTAATTCCAGGAAGTCTCCTCATTTTCCTACGAAGACCCATTAAGAGGAGAACATAAAAAATACTTAAAAGTATTTTGAAACATAAGGATTTCTTTCTGCAAGCACTGGGGTCTTGGAATGCTTCAGAACTCTCAGGAACAAATCACTGTCTAATGGTGATAAGCATCTCTGTAATCTTATGCATCTCACACTGAAAGCTGGAATTTTGCACCAAGTCCTCCTGTACCAACAGCTTTAGTATGTGCATGTCTCCATCCTTCATAATCGGAGGTCATGCAGCCATGCACTCGCTGCCCTATTGCTTCTTTATCCTTTGGTGGTTTTGGTGCTTGTGAACAGAACAGGCTGCAGACAAGCACATCACAGCTCAATGCTGTGCCAGTCTGCCGACCTTCTCCCCTTCCTCCTGAAGATGCCTTTCCAGCAAGACCTGGACTTCTCTGGATCAGCCAGTGTGGGCTGCAGGAAGGTCTCAGTTTGCTCAGGCTGAAGCAGCATAGGAGGACAGGCAAAAAGCCAAAACTTGGCTGTTTTTCCAAAGGAGAGATTACCACTTTTTTTTCCCTTTCAAGAAGATACTCGTCAAGGGAGTATTAGTGGAAAATGGAAAGACAGAGCTGTGTTCCTGTGCCTGTGATCAGGTATGATTACAGACAGAAAAGATAAATGTACTTTCAGTGAGTGCAAGGGCCACTGTCAAAGCCACAGGAAAGGTGGAAGCATTCTCCCATTTAGGGAATACATAAAAGGCAGGAGAAAAAAGTAAGCCAGGCAGTGTTTTCAAAATGAGAGCGTACATATAGATGCAGGAGTCTAATTTTAATCACCCACGTATGAAATGTTTGGCCCAGCTCCCAATCTCTTCTGAGCGGGAGCAGTTGTGTAGGATTCCCTTTCCTGGCAGGTGTGCAGGTTGTTCCCTCTCCTCTGCAGCAGGGTCCAAATGAACACTCTTGACTCTTCTCAAGGGGAAAAGAGATGCAATAAGGAGAAGCCGCCCGTGCAGCAGAGCATTGGCTCCTCTCCAGCGGTGAGAACAGACATCAATCAAGACTCCCAGCCTGCTGGCAGGTGGATTCCCCTCCCACCGCCATCGCTGCTCCGCAAGCAGGTGGCCAGGTCTGGAGGAAGCCTGACTTCCCGTCACCCACACGCACGCCGCTCGGCACAGGGATGCCAGTAATGCTCCTTTATAAGGGTGGGAAGCAATCACTAACTCCTTGAGCTGGGGGAGAGTCTCTGAAAGGAGGGACTTCTTCCTTGCTAGGAGTGCCATATGCTGCCTTTTACTTCAGAAAACTGTAAATGCACAAAAAAAGGACACTCCCCCTTTTTTTTTAACCCGATACGTATTTATCCCAGCCATGCTGTTCAACACATGCTGTTTACAAGCAAGGACATCAGGCCTCTGTTATTATTCTTATAGGTCTTGGGCCTTAAAATAAAAACCATCCATGCCTTAATGAGGGGAAAAGATACTACAAATAATTACAAATTACATTGCCCAGATGCAGAGCTTCTCCTTTTGTTACCGTTAGGCACCCGTCTGAAGATCAGCAGAAACGTGTTTGCTAAAAATTGATAATCACTGACTTCCTGTTTTATTTTTAATACATGCTTTGCAGATTGTCTTACCCATTCGAGGAAATGATAGCTCTCATTTCATTGCTGCTGACACTGTTCTGCTGCTTCACAGGAAAGAAAAGCAAGGCTAATAAGAGCAGTCTCACAAGAAGGCTAAGATGCGTGTTTGTTGACCCAAGAGTACTGGACAAGAGGGGTGAATATTGACCAGCAACATCTTGCCACCCCATTCATTATCCAGCTGCTGGAAAAACAAGTATCATAAATATTTCATTGATTTTCAGGAACCTAAAGCATGAGCCATGGTACTGACGTTCAGAGACCTGGGAGGAGGGGAGAAGGCAAACGCAAGAGAGGTTTTTTCAGCACTAGCTGTGAGTAGCTCATCCCACCTCTGCTTAGAGATTTAAGGCCCAGTCACAGCAATACTATTAAAATTTTGAATAAAAAATTGAATTGAATAAAAATATTCCTTTAGAAAAATTAGAACTCCCATAATCTAATGGGAGCCAAAATCAAAGCAAATGGCAACAAAAGCAACTCTGCAACAAAAATCTGAAAATGCTTATGAGGTCCTGAAAGCAAAATGCACCTGACTATATACTGTGAATCACAAATCACTGCCAGCAGCAGAAAGTATTTTAACACTCTACTGATTTTGGAGTTTGGACTCAGTTCTACTTAAATTTTTATAGGGGAAAAACAATTTCAGTAATTCCCCTTTGTAAAAATAAATTTTCACAGGCAGGCAAGTCTTGGGTTAACCAGCTCTGGGACTTCAGATCCTGTCTCAGTGAGAACATTTTCAGAGATGAGATATAAAGGAACATTAAATAACTCTTCCCTTGCAAGCTAAAAATAAAACACGTGAATTCCTGCTTCCTTTCAAGATGCTAAAACAAGCCTTCAAACAGTTACTTGAAACAGTGTTTCACCGGTTTGTGCTACAACTCATCCTTCGCCTCAATTTATTTTCTGTCAGTCCTTGGCAATTTGTACAGAAAGTTCAAAAAACAACTGGCGTGGGTATTGGCCGCCTATGGAAAATACGGCCCCTCTCAACTCAACAAATAACTCTAGCCGTGCTTGTTATATCCGTGGACACAGAAAGTACATCCAATTCCCCATCTCAGGCACACATTTTGCCAGTGCCCCAGCATCTAACACGGGCAAGGTTCCCCTGCCTCCACACCATGCCCACCCTGCTCTCCACATACCCAGCACAGGAGTTGGTAGGTGACCCGACACATCCCTCATCCAAAAAGGCAGGGGGCATTTTAGTGCCTGGAGCTGGACACTGCCCTGTGCACCAGTCCCTTAGTTACACCAGGTATGTCTTTCCTCACCAGTAAAATCTTATTTGCATGCAAAATGGTGGTATAAAGGCTTTTCCAGCATGCCAGTGCAGCTGAGCTTGGGTTCTTTGTGCTGAAATACTGCAGGGGAGTCTTCTGACTGCCTGCATCGATTCGAGGAGCATCTGCCTGCCTGCCTGCCTGCAGAGCCCGGGGCGGTGAGGAGAGCTGGAGCCAGCTGTGGGTCTGCCCTGGCTTTCTGCTGCCAAGCGAGCAGGATCCAGCCAGGACCAAAGCGCTCTGAAATCTCAGCTAGGAGATCTCCCCTGTGCACGGTGGGAGGGAGGAGGGGGTCAGGACAAGGAAAGAGTTGTGGCACACCAGCTCCAGAGCACGACAAACGAAGAGCCAGGCCACCACGCAGCTCTGCCGGTCCCCCAGCCCCACAGGGACGGATCCAGCTCCCCGGGAGCCAACCCACCGAGCAGCAGATTTATGTGGAGGCGGAGGTGTGCGTGTGTGCTCCAAGGAGATAAACCCTGGTACTCTCCTGATTCACAGGCAGGGCAGTAAGAAGCTTTCCAAGGCTGAACATCGGTCAGAAACGATTTTCCTTAATCGCCTATTTATTTTGTCCTTTAAAAGTATGCTATCAAGAGAAAAGGCTGACTTACAAAAACACCTTATCTGTGTTTTTCAAAGATGTCATATTACTTAAGGGACTGGTAAATTTAGCTTCGCACACTGAATATTCAACTGACCTGGTCCATTTAACCTGTAAGAGCATTCAAGCATATACAAGTCTGTGCTAGAGCCCCAAATCCTAGCCTATGAAAAACACCCTGAAAGTTGATGTTAAAAATGAGAAAATAATTTATTTTCATTTCCAATTGGTTAGTGAATGAGGGTACCAAGTAAATATCTTCTAATTCAAGGAAACTGAGGATAAAACATGACATTTAGGAAGGGCATTTCAGCATTTCTTTACTAGCAGAGTTAATTACCTGAACAGAGTAAAGCACATACCCATGTGTTTACAAGACCATTGGGGAGAACAAAAGAAAGATACCTACAACACTATGGGTACCCCAGTGCTGCAGAAGAATTCGGTAATGGTTGGATAAAATCAAGAACTACTATGCCATTTTTAAGGACTACAGAGACAAACACATTTTAATGCTTTTTTTTAAAAATACCTTTTTTTTCTGCTAGTTTTCAGGAGTGTCTCACAGTCTTCACACTAAACTAGGTCCCTCTCCAAAATATTTATATGCCAGCAATGTTGTATGTTCAGTGGTGTCTAGTCTGGGGCTAGAGGTACACCAGGAAAGAATGAAATGATGGGAGAAATACTCTAAGATTTAGTTAGACTTAAGATCCATTAAGTTTCAAAAAAACCTCAAAACTAAATGCAGTACCAAATAATTTAGTCTTCAAGAGCTGATTAACTCTTTTCTAAAGATGAGTGTCATACAACTCCCCGTACATTCCCCATTTTTTAAACAGTAACTTGGATAATTCTGCTGCAGATAGCAGCAGAAACAACACGATTTCCATCTCAATCATAACAATATACATTTTTCCAGTCTGAACTCTTACTCTCTGAGTAGTGGTTGGGTGTATCTTCCCCCTTGCATTTGGCCTTAATAGCAATTAAGTGGATTGGGTAATGACTCCAAAGCCATTACAAATGAAATGCTGAGGACACCAACAGGGCTTGGTGGTCACTAATTCCATGACAAGGAGAGCAACTACAACACTCAAAGCACATGATTAACAGTGGTCAGAGATCAGCCACATGAAATTATGGAAGAGTTTCTTACTATTTGGGAAGGTCCAGCAATTCCCTGAAGGTAATTCAGACCTCCAAAAAAAAAAAACCAGCTTATGTAATTCTTCGATGACTCTCAGGTTCAAGACACTGGAGCACAAGTGGGGGGACCTGGTGAATTGATTACCAGCTGTAGTTGTCAGAGACAAAACTTAGCAAGAGAAATCCCTCCTATTCAAGAGCATTGGGTAAAATGGAGAAACAAGTCTCCTGCCCCTAGACCTTTGCTTTAACACAAACAAACAAGGGCCAGAAATAACATTCCAGAGGGGATGCCTTTTCTCTTCTTTTTGGACTGTATTTTTATAGAAATTGGAACACACTGGTTCACATCCTAGGACCCACAGGACTTCTCCTACAGATAATATTACTTTTTAAAACCATGAGGTGGGCTGTTGTGCAGTGTCCAGATCCCCCGCTACCAGCTGACCCATATGGCCGCACACCATGGTCAGAGAATGCAGATCCAAGGTTTCCTAGGGAGACAATGCCACCAGAGAGAAATTTTGAGTTTTAATCTTCTTTCTTGACAACTATAAACAATGGAAAAATTAAGTAGGTGGTTAACATCCATGCTCAGGTGGCTGCTCTCACAGGAACAGGAGCAATCTTGTGGAAGGAGCAACTGAACTGCGTCACAGACCTGCAGAGTGGCTGGGGTGGGGAGGGACCTCTGGAGGTCATCTGCTCCCACCCCCTGCTCAAACAGGGCCATTCGGAGCTGCATGCCCAGGACTACTCATGTCCTACCCAGGAACTGCTTGGTTCTTTCCAGTTTGATAGTACTACATTTACAACATCATTCTCAGGATAAATTTTAAAAGCAGGGAATTTGTAAAAGCTAGGACAATAGCAACATTAAATAAGAGCTAAAATGATCTTCAAAGTTTAGTTTTTAAGCAAAACAGATGCTTCACAGTGCCACAGTTCTGCTATATGTCCCTGCACAGATGCGACAAAAAGCTGAAACACAGATTTTCTGATTTGAAAAAAATTGTGTTGTTGAAGTTAAATAACAGCTGAACCACAGAGAACCCAGGAAACAGGGCAGTCTATTTAGAGCATTAATGACATTTTGTTTACTGCTTAGGATGAATTAATCATGCAAACAGTCCAAAGTGAGATCCTGGCAGGCTCTGAACATGCTCAGAGAGGCTGAGGCCAGAGTCATTCTACATCCATATTAGGCTGTGGATCAAGTCCTGAGCTGGATAGAACAGTTCTGCTTTGCCTGAGACTATAAAAACCCAACGATGGCGAATTACATGCAGCATCACCATTATCCAAAAATTCATTTGATCACACTATGGGAGTGTTAACTGTAGAAGCATGAAGCTATGAACACTGAACTGGAAACCAAAGCTCCCACATTACCAGACTGGAGGAGGATGAGTGGAAGGATTCTTGTGCCCAAGGAAAATGAAAATATTTGCAAATTAAACTACAAACTTTACCCCAAAACATGAATCTCATATATATGTCAAATCAAATTTTTGATTTATGCCAAGGAAACTACAGAAGTAGCCTGCTTACTCAGCACAGATTTTATTTCTAAGAGAAGAAATAAATCTACCTCCCTAAAAATGTCACTGTGTTTATTGTTATGATTAAACTGCAGAGTGCTCAGCAGTTTCAGCTGGCCTACACAGCAGCGAATTTTTTTTCCTTAAGCCTTTGGATATTGAGGGTAACACAGAACCATAAAATGCTTTGCTAAGGGGTAGAGCCTTAAATATCATGTAGTTCAAACTGCCCAGGCCATGGGCAGGGACACCTTCCACTAAACCAGATTGCTCACAGCCCCTTCCAACCTGAACATGAACACCACCAGGGATGGGGCATCCACAACTTCTCTGGGAAACCTGTTCCAGTGTCTCACCACCCTTACAGTAAAGATTTTTTTCCTAATATCTAATCTAAACCTACACTCTTCCAGTTTAAAGTCATTCCTTCCCCCTTGTCCTATGCCTACATGCCCTTGTAAAAAGTCTCTCTCTCTCCAGCTCTCTTGCAGGTCCCCTTTAGGTACCAGAAGGCTGCTCCAAGGTCTCCCTGGAGTCTTCTCCAGGCTGAGCAACACCAGCTCTCTCAGCCTGTCTTCATACGAGAGGAGCTCCATCGCTGTGATCATCAGTGAAACAGGTGGAAACAGGACAGGCAGTTCTACTACATTTAAGCTTTCCCACAATGCCCATTATTACGGTATTTGAAAATGACAATTTGGGCAACCAGCAAACAGATCTTCACATTACAGTTAGAAATGAATACAAACTTTGGGCACTTAATTTTAACAGTCTGTGTGGAATGAGTTGTCTGCTTAGTATCGTGCATATCAACAAATATTTCCTTCGCAGCCATGACTCAGGAAAACTCCTCTGGAAAGGAATGAAAGCTGTGCAGTGCCAGTCCTTCAGTTCACCTCCTGACTGTGATTTCTCTGACATCTACATACAAGCATATCCTGACGCAATTTGAATCTATAGGAATGGATGCTGATAAGCCCTGGAAGCTCAGTCTCTTTCCAAAACCAAATTTTTCCCATTTGGATTGTTTAGCTATTTGCACACATGCATCTGTAATATCTGACAACTTTGGGACAACAGAGCTATGTGTTGTCACTTAAACCACAGTAATATCACCACGTTATGTGCATTGAGGTACTAATAAAAGGTACCAGTAAAAATACTTCTTTGTAAACAGAGAAAATAATGCCAGATATAGAAGAATTTGGAAAAAAAAAATTAATGCCAGAAATTAGGGCTTCAGTGATTTACTGTAGCACACCAAGTACAGTGCTGGGCCCAGGAGACAAACTTTTCTGTATCCAATGTCAAGATGTCCCCACAAATATTTTCATGGCTTTTGAAAGGAAATGTATAATGTGTCTTGAAAAACCCTGCTGACAGCAAGATCCTGCCCAGCAGAAGAAAAGCAGTCAAGCTGGGCTCTGGCTTTTCCCAGAGCAGATTTGTTCCAGCTTAACTCGGGAGCTGTTAGGGGGGCAGGTTGCCCATAGTTATTCAATAACCTATTACAGCATTCAACAGGGTTCATAACCACATCTTGCAACACCATGGAGAGTGACAGCAACCAAACCATGGCTTCTTCTTTATTTGGTCCCATCTCCCTGATAAGAATATGTCTATATTAGTACATGAAACTGGGCAAGGACGTGCTCCTGACAGCTGGAGCTGTTGCCTGCACTGCTACAGCACCACAGCGTCCCTGGCATGGTTTTGGCCCTAAACAGCCCTCCTTCCTCCAGAGGGCTCCTAGGCAGAGTTTGGGATTTTGCAGAGTCCAGAGACATTTCCAGCAGGCTGTTTGCTTGTGGCCACCCTGCTCTAGAGACTGAGTTCAGTGGTGTGGACACGTGCTGTGCCATCCCAGTTTGTCCTGGTGCCAGAGGAATCTCTCTGCTGTGTTTACTAGAACAGTGTCTCAGTCAGTGAGTTATTTAGTATGTTGAGGTCTCCACCTCTTCAGCTAGATACACGAATCTGGATGCCAGCGCTCTTTCCAAAATGATGTAAAAATGACACATTGTGCTCGTTTCCAAATCAGCTTTTTCCCTCAAAAGTATTAATAATAATGGTAATCAGACCAGCTGATTTATCTGAAAGAATTGCAGCTTTCCTTGCAATCTTAAATACATGTCCTCCATAGCCATAAGCTAGAATACTGATAGGCTGCTCAGACCTAAAGCTACTTTGACAGAGATTACATCCTTTATACTCACTGTTTCTGTGCTATTTTTTTTTACGAGCACTAAGGTGCTCTCAGAAGCCAGAATCTGACCCAATTAGGGCAAACTCTGGCCTTCTTCTCTAGCACTCATCATATGCTCGGAGCAAGAAACAAAGACAGAAAACACCCCTGTCCAAGAAATTGCCATGCTCTGGGATATATACAAACAAAACTCTTTGGCAAGCCAAGGCAATGCATAAACAGAACTCAATAAAGGCTGCTTTGCCTCATAAAAAGTAAACTTCAGTTTTAATAACTTCTCTAGGAATCAGTATTTTACATTCGAGTATCCTTAATTCCAAACAGAGGTTACCAAATGAAAAGAGAAGGAAATAAGGCAGGACACATCCTAGGAGAGTATGAAAATTAAAATGCTCTAAAAAACACTAGCTTCTGTTCTTGAGTGTAGAAGAACTGAAGGTACCTCTTAGCTAGAAAGAAAAACTTCAAACAACACAGTATTTTTCAAAGTAGTTTTGGTATATGCTGTGCTGCCTATTAACTGATGACATATGCAATTCACTTTCTGTGAATGAGCTGTATCTCATTCCTTCACCCAGTGCCTATATTGTTTTTTCTGTTCTGCTGTGTAAGGTGCAAATTCCTGGGATGAGCAGAACATCTCATGGTATCACATATCCGGAGAACGACATAGTTTATCTGAGAGCAGGAGTTTTAGTTCCTTTATCATGCAGCCAGAGGCAAAACTGCATCTCCAAAGCTATGCTTAGTGTCAGTAGAGTGAGTCTACTTGAGCTGACATCCCAACTCCACTTCCCAGCTGATCATCTGAACGGTTTTGTAGTTTAAAGGCCACTTGATTAATATGATTGGAGAGTAACTGTCACAGAGTTTTACTTCCAATTGCACAGTCAAGATTTTAAATCTTTTTGGATCTAGGACTTTTTTTCCTTTCTTTTAAGTCTTCTTCTCTGAACCCATTTGTACACAGAAACCCGAATTCTGTTTGCAAACAAAATCATAGAATCATAGAATGGTTTGGGTTGGACATTAAAGACCATCTAGTTCCAACCCCCCTGCCAAAGGCAGGGGCACCTTCCACTACACCAGGTTGCCCAGAGCCCCATCCAACCTGGCCTTGAGCACTTCCAGGGATGGGATCTACAGCCCCTCTGGACAACCTGCTCCAGTGCTTCACCATCCGTATATTCTTTCCATATACCTAACCTAAATTTCCCCTCTTTCAATTTGTACCTATTAGTCCTTGTGCTGTCACTACAGTTCCTGATGAAGAGTCCCTCTCCAGCTTCCCTGTAAGCCCCCTCCAGGTACTGGAAGGTTGCTGTGAAGTCTCCACACAACCTCCTCTTCTCCAGGCTGAATGGTCCCAAATTTCTCAGCCTGTCTTCATATGGGAGGTGCTGCAGTCCCCTTGCCAACTTTGTGGCCCTCCTCTGGGCTTGTCCCAACAAAATGCTGTGGTAAGGCTCTGGTCAGAGCACCCGGGAAGTGGCAGGACACCAACAGAAAAATCCTGCTTGTGCTCTGGTCTCCCATTCCCCTCTCTGGCCTCCAGCAAACACCCAGCTGCTACTTCTCATCAGAGACATGAAGATTTGTATCTCTGCTGCTCCTCTTGTGCAGAAGTCGCCTATACACTGCATTGTATTTCAGACATCAAAGCGAACACTGCAAGTCTCGGCTTATGCCAACAGCTACGTCAGTTTTAGGGTAAGAGCTGGCAACCTCAGCACCATACAAGCAGAGAAGATGACTCTGGCACCCAGCCTGGCCTGCACAGCAGTTATTTCTGTACACACGAAACCACTTGCAACAGCAATATAAACTCACAGTTGCTCATATCTGCACATCAGCTCGTGCTGTACAGCATCCTTCCTTTTTTAACATGAAGTTAAAAATTTTCCTGCATTATTACGTGGGAAGTATGTTTATCCACGGAATTTACCAGTTACTCTCCTTTCTTAATTGAAATATTTTTGTCTAAGCAGCTGGTAATCCATTTATTCAGGTAGGATTTAAGTTGAAATAATGCCTGAGTTCAGCATAGCTTTCTGAACGCCTTAATACATTGCTATACCAAGGCCTGTGGGTCATGACACAAATTAAAGTATGTGAAACTGACAGCTTCCCTGAAGGTGTCAGGAAGGCAACCTTTGTCTGGAATAAATTGCTGGGATGTAGGATGTCTTCTTTTTACTTGTTTGCAAACATGTATTCCTCCATAGAGGGAAAATCTGCCTCACATTAATAAAAGGCCATGTCTTTAATGAACCACTCAACTGTGGTATTTTTAGTTCTCCAGTTGATTAATTATTTTATAACTTTGGAAACTGTTTGTAGAGTGGAGTCACTGAGACATAATCATACCCTCTCCATGCTCTTTATGCCTTGGCCAGGACATTTCTCATTAAGCAGTCAAGAAACATGGGGTCCAGTGAAGTGAAATGCATGACAAACAAACACAGAAAATCTTAGGAAGGAGATCAGAAAAAAATCTCAAAACCTTGTTATTACAGATAACTGGGGGGAGGACCTGTTGATTTATGCATCTCTTTAAGATGCTACATTTGCCAGAATTTTGTTCGTGTTTTCATCAGGTACAAGTTGAGTTTGTGAAAAACACGATTTCCTGCAAACTCTGCCTATTATTTATCCTTAAACCATTACTACCAAAGAGGAAACTGGAGCAGGAGCAGTGAGTCTGAAAGCAAGAAGGACTATATAAAGATGATCTTTTGAGGGGAAAGTGATCTCACAGCATTATAAATTGCAAAGTTATTTTCCATCATAAAGAACTTATTTAGGCAGACATAAGAGGATTGGAGGATCAATAGAGAAATGTATCCAGAAGTATTATGCAGCTTGGTAAAAAATATTAACTCTTTGCTAACCCCACTATGAAACATTCACATAGATCTTAAGCAAATCTACTCATGTGAATAAAATACAGTAAGCATGTAAAATGGGGCATTTACTAAGTAGGAAATAACATTCATTTGACCACATTGAACAAAACAGACATTGAATAAAAAGGCTCTTTCTGAAGAAAAAGGAGATTGCTAAAAGAGAACAGCAACAATAAAAAATGCAGAGATGAACAGAGGTGTAATCCTAACATCCAACACACTGATGACAGCAGGATTATTTTCTACTCAGTACTGGCCAATGTGCTATAACAAAGATTTCAAAATGTTCACATATTTATTTTCCTCCTGTTTGTCTTTCTCCCTCTGACATCTGTTTAGCTAAGCACTGAAGTATGGTAAAACCCAGAAGTTATGAAAAGCAGTGTTTCATAAGCCAAAATGGAAATGAACTTAGAATGTAAGCCACTTTCTTTCCCCTGAGACAGTGCTGTCCAAGAACAAGAAGAGTTCCCTCTCCTGCTCCCTGCCTGTCCTACCGGAATGCTGCCAGAAGCATAGATGCTATGTATACCTCATGTGAGAAAGATGG
The DNA here is from genome assembly GCA_013399875.1 of Gymnorhina tibicen. Classification (NCBI taxonomy): domain Eukaryota; kingdom Metazoa; phylum Chordata; class Aves; order Passeriformes; family Artamidae; genus Gymnorhina; species Gymnorhina tibicen. Next base: position 68,934 of record VXAZ01003025.1, read on the forward strand.
GGAAGCCCAGTGTCCTTTGGGATCCTCAATCAAGGCTGTTTTGAATGCTAAGCAGTGTAATTACTACAAAGAAACTGGAGGTTTTGCCACTTTTACTCCACAAAACAAGGACAATGCCACACTATATGCAGAAATATTCCTGAGGAATTCAGTAACAAGAATGCTATGTGTTAGTTTGCTTCAGCAGCCTCAGTGTTTAAGAGACTGGACATGCCAAAGTTCAGGCTGCCTGTGAGGCTGCAGCATTGCCCTCGGTGTGTGCAAGACTCACGGCTGCAGTATTTGACTTCTCAGTACACACCTGTGTACCCAAAGCCATGTAAAGACAAATACAGCAGAAACCCTGGCAACTGCTCAAGGAACAACTTGGGTGCCACGAGCACACCTGGGGGCTCTCCAGCACCTGTAGAAAGGCTGGTTCCATCAAGGATCTTCATCTGCAGCCGGTTCTTAACACGGATAAGCTGCTCTGGATTTGTTTTCCCCTGAGGGCTACTGTATAGGCCAAATGGGGGCAGATTTCCACAGGGACAAATGAGAGAAGTACTACTCATGCAAAGGTCATGTGCTCTGCTGAAGTTTACATCCTTGTTCCAATGTAACAGAACACTAAAGCACACCAAAGAAAATAACCCCAGGTTTTCTTTAAATGTGAAGAAACCCAACTTTATTTTTATGCCTGCCTTGTTCTCAGCCTTACTGAATCACTTTTGCTGAAATATTCCAAAAATACTCAGGCTGAGGAAAACAGCTGGCTAGAAAAATTTCAGTTCAAACATTAAAAGTTTTACAAATACTCTGAAAAACTATAAGGTACTATAATGGGAACTGCTGGGCAACTTTCCTAATTGGTGGTGCTACCAATCTATTACATAGTCAGGAATTTATATATTTTATTTATCACAGACTACACTATCAACTACTCTCCACTGAGCTGAAAACAGGCAGTAAAACAAAACCAGAAGGGAAGCAGAGAGCAGGCAGGGCTGCCAGCTGAACCTGGACAAGCCCAGCAAAACTGTGCTGTGGCCGGTCTGGCCAGTGAGAGACACCGAAGGACAGTTTCTTGTGTCTGCCATGTCCTTACAAAGCTATACCAGACACACGCACATGCACATCGCCCTCACAGAGAAGGCTTTCACAACATGAATAGTCTGCGCCTCTCCCAAGGTCATGTGCCTGAAACCCACAGCCAGTCAGACTGACGCTTGAATACGAGTGGAGCCGTACAGGCTGTCGAGATAAAATTATCACAGTCGTATTTCAGCAGATTGAAAAGAAACCTGAGATGCATGTTCAGATTAGCTGCAAGAAATAGGACCCCTGGTCAAGCAACAGGCAATCCTATCAGCATGTTGTAAGGAAAACTGGAGCAGGTTTCACACAAACCAACCTCTGGAGAAAGAGGAACAAAATAGTTCCTTCTTCTGAGGCAGTAAATGAGTGTTTCCAGAGCCATGCAATGACAGCGTGGTCAGGACTGTACCTCAGATCTATCTGTGTGACTACAAAGAGCGCTTGGCACTGAAGTCTCCTTTCCTAATTCCCTGGACAGACCTAAAATGTTTCTGCAGTGACATACATAGGACACAAAAGACCCCACCTAGGAGCTAATTTCTGGATGTACTGTTTACAGTTCTCAGAACAACTCCAATGAAGTGAAAACTGGTGAAGATTTAAGAGCTTGACTTATTGTCTGCTAACTGCAAAATAAAAACCAGCAAACAAGTAGCTTGTGATATGTTCTTAAGACACTGCAATGCGATTGTGTGTGAGCTATGACAAAAAGATAAAGTTTTAGAACTTTTAAGTTTCCATTGTGCAATAAATAGTGGGTATTACAAAAATTTTAGTATCTTCAGGCTGGGAAAGACTACATTTAGGATTGCGATAACCTATGTAATTTCCTGAGGTCATAAAGTTACGCTTTAAAGTTCTTGCATCAGGTCAAGAGAACTCCTGACACACCAGAAACTCTACTTCATGATGAATTACAGTCAGATAAAGCTGTCATTTGAGAGATTATAATACCAATGTTCTACTCAATAACCATACTTGTACAGGATGTTGCTTTTACGTCTGTAAGTGGGTTTTTGCACCTCTTACATTCAGCAATGTGTGATCCTATCTTTGGAATGCCTGTTACACTAATATGAAGTGACACTTCCTTACAAGGGTTCAAATCTTAGTTGACCTTCCATTCTGCCCTGGACAGGTGAATGAATCGGACTGTCAATTTTGTAATAACTAGCTGAATTTCACTTGTAGTAAGATTTCCAGTGCAGATTATTTTTTGAGCCATTCTACCCATCAATTTTTTGTAAGGTCAAAAGAACTGTTGTTCCGGCTCATGCATACGACAGCATAAAACAAGGATAAATTACAAGTACAGGCTTTTCTTCCTAGAAAAATGTTAGTTTCTTTTGCCCAAACTTCAGCACTTAAAAAAGAAGATCGCTTACAAGCGTTTAATCTATTCTCTCCTGCTGCTTTTGCCACTTCCTGCAATATTTGGAAAGTCCTGCTCTTTATTTAAAAGATAAGTTATGAGACGTGGCAAATAATTCCTCAACACATATCTCTTTGTTGCCTGCATCAACATGGGAAATTAAATGACCCAGACTGTACCTTCATTCTACTAATGGAGTGGAAAGCTGCTTCAAAACAATTGCATTCTGCAGCCAGTCCTTTCCCTTGCCCTGTTTCCCCTCCAAAGCACGGGGGAAAAAGGCAGAGATGCCCAGGGAAAAGTGCACTGCATCTCTGCCCAGTGGTGACAGAATTCTTAATGATAGTATTTCTGCCCCAAAAGCATGAGTCAGACCAGACCCTGTGCTGGAAAGGTCTCCCACTCTACCGCTTTTACCACAAATGTGTACCATCCCAGGAATGTCTCCACGGGCCATAACTGACAGACCCCAATTTCTCTGCTTCCTCCCTGAGCTGTGCAGGTACAAGGCAGCTCTGACTTGGTTTCAGCTCCAGCAGCTGCCAAAATGCTGTGCATCATCACTGGGCACAGTTTGGTGCTAAGTGAGCTTTGCAGCTCATGACTGGTGTTGGGAGCACATCCCACCAGCCTGGGGAAGGGATGGAGGGGAGCTCATGTTGGTGTCTGCAGGCACATGTCCTATGTCTGAATGGGGAGTGGGGACACTACACCTTCACAAAGGCAATTCAAAACAAGATTTCTTCAAGCCCTCCCCTCCCCTCCCCTCCCCTCCCCTGACTAGTTTAAAATTAAATT
>VXAZ01003025.1:72275-129802 GCA_013399875.1 Gymnorhina tibicen
TTTCCTTTCCTTTCCTTTCCTTTCCTTTCCTTTCCTTTCCTTTCCTTTCCTTTCCTTTCCTTTCCTTTCTCCTTTCCTTTCCTCTTTCCTTTCCTTTCTCCTTTCCTTTCCTTTCCATCTAAAGCCAACCCCAGGATAAAGCCTTGTGAAGAAATGATAACTCAGCTAGATTTATCAGACTTCCAGAGGTCTGCTTATAACCACAGATCCTGACTGTGAAAGTGTCTCAGCAGGCCAAGTCTTTGATCATGAGAAGTTCTGTAGAAATTAAGAAGCATCAAGCACACCGTGGCCTTCTCCTAAAGACAAAAGCTTGTTGAGTTTATCTGTACACATGTATTTACATATGTGTATATACACACGTATACATATATACTCATAGTCTAGAGGTACCTGAACCTGGAGTCACCCAAACTACTATATTTGAGATTTTGCTTTTCAAATCTGTGACAAGACTGTGAGGATGGCAACTTAAGAAAGTTTCAAAAGCCCACAAACATCCTCAGTGAACAGGCTTTTCACATCCTCACATCCAGAGTATTAAAAAAAAACAATTTTAATAACTGACTCCTTATAAATGATTAATGTATTGCATTGCATGTAAGTGCTCTCCTGTTTCTAGGAATATCTTGTTGGGTAATATTCTCATTTGTGATTCATATGCATGTTCTTTTATAATTGCAGTGAAACAATGGTTTCTGGGTAAGTGGTTTTTAAAAGTTTGTTGGGTGCTACAGGAGATCAAAGTATAATAAAACTTACATGGAAGCAAAAATCGTGCATGAATAACAGCACCAGCTCTAACAAAGGACTGAATAAACACGTGTAATTCTAAACAGGATGGACCGAATTTTTCATCCTGTCAATTCATCGTGGAAGGCTCCATTCAGATGAAAAGGCTGAGCAGATAAGCCTGCACGTATCACCACAACCATTTGCTTCAAAAACATACACACAGGCCTGGGTTCCCATGGGCAAGGAAGCTCTCACTGCAAGATGCCAACACAGACCTTTACATGCAGAGTTTGGGATCCTCTAAACAGAATAAATGCATGTGTAAAAGCAGCCTCAGCAAATAGTAATGACTAAACCAGGCAGTCTTTATTTCAGTGAGCAGAGAGATGGCCAGACCAGCTGGAATGACCTCAAGTTCACACCCCAGCACCATCAAGAAGCAGAAAACAACTGCCAAATATGTCAGATATGACACTTCAAGATCTAGTCACCTGTTATTTTGTTTTAGTGAGGGAAGACATTGAGGCAGTGGCTGGGAATGACATTTTGCTTTGCTGTCAAAAATAAAAGGAAATATTGTAAGCATGGAGTCAGTAGAGCATTGAACAACTCTTAACAGCAGATCACCCCCAAATTCAACCAAAATTCCTCACAGCTTCTCCAGAACTTCTACTAATGCCCATACACTTCTGGTGGGGACTCTTGAATCTCATTTCTCAGTGCCAAAAACTATGGGGAAAAAAAAAGGTTTTTCAGCTTAGCCATCTGCATTTGGAACCAAACTGTTCAGCTGTGGGGCTTCAGCATTTTTGACAGTAAAAGTAAATTGCAAGTGCAGTGATCAGCCAGTGAGCAGCAGTCTTTGTGGAATTACTCATCCAGACTGAACACAGAACACATAGGTTAGCTTATTGTTTCCCAAATATCGAATAAAAATAAATTTTGAAGAGGACAGCCTGATTCTAACTTAAACAGTGGAGGAAAAGAGTACAGAACAAAATGTGTCAAAAGTAAGGGGCCTTTTTTCCAGAAAATTATACAGTTAGAAGTTATAAATTTGTTCAGAATAAAAGCCATGCAACAAATACTATATTTTACCTGTATGAAGTTCGGTTTTGAGCAATTGTATTGAAATGCAGTGTTTTGAATGCAATATCCAAGTATCACAATAATCCATTAATACAGAGCTATGGATATTATTTTGTCAAAATAAACTACAGAATGGAGAAATCTTAGAGGCTTAAATTGCTCTGGGATTTCTGTATAGCCTCTTTGCAGAAATACTAACTCAAAACGTAATGTGAGAAAAGCAGCAACTAAGGACATTCAGACTGAATGTCTTTCTTCATTCCCAGGTGAACAGAAAGCTCCATGACTTGTGTCCAAATATTTTGAAAGCATCAGTACAAAGGAGTGACAGGTATTAAAGACATCACCTACCTTCCACGATTACATGAACTGTATCAGATTGAATAAAACTTTTTTTTCCCCTTGCTATCGTAGTTATTTTCACTCCCCTCAACAGCAATCTAGTCTTCTAGGGAATGAAGTGGCATTTTAAAACCTGAAGTGTGAAGGTCATGAACTGAATTAACACAAAGGGTAAAAAAAAATCTAAAAACTGTAGTACCAATATTTATAAAGCAGTTTAAGAGACCATAATCATTATGAAGCCTGTGTAATTGTTTGTGTAGATGAAGGGCTTCAAGGGGATGAAAACTGCAGTAAAATTTGATGTGCCTTGTAATCCCTGGATGAACTGCAAGGCCCTGCTTGCAGGAGCAGCTCCTGCACGAGGAAACGCTGTTCTGTCACTGGGAGAGATATGCAGGTGAGACTGCCCAGCCATGTCTGGGCTGTGGATGCCTGGAGCCCTGCCAGGCCTGTGGGTCTGCCAAGCTCCACCCCATGGCCTGGGACAGAACCAGGTAGGACCACCCCTACACCCTACCCCTGCACTGCGCTGGGGGAAATCCAGGAATACCAACAAAACCAGAAAAGTGGTGCGTTCAACAGGCTCCTTGAGGTGGACAGCGGAGGGAGCAGGAAATGTGCAAAACGTGCCTGCAGTGCTGCTGGCACCAGGCTGGGACACGTGGGGCCGGTTCTCAGCACCCTGCGGGATCGCAGGTGAAGGCCGGCACGTTCCCGTGTTTCCGCCTGTCCTCTCGGGTGTCAGCTCTCACCCAGCCTGGGTGCAGCCCGCAGCATCACTGTCTCACCGTGTCTGCATGCTGTGTGACTCAGTGTCGCCTGCGCTTTCATGCTCTACTGCTACACAGTACAAACAGGGAAAGTTTTCTGCTGAGGCAACAAGTCAGTACAAAGCTACCAGAAAGACCCCAAGCAAAAGCCACCCAGAACAACAAAAGAGAATTCAGGGTGCACAAAACAAGTCTACACTGTTAACAGTGTTGTGTCAATAACTTACCAGCCTTTTTCTACCTCTACCCTCTGTGCTTTAGTAGCAAAAGGTATTAGGAAGCACTCAAAACGCCTCAGCCTGACTCTTAAGAGGCTAAAAATCTTAACAGAAATTGCATATGGAATTCCTTTTCTTTCGTAAGCTTCAGAAAAATATGCTTTGAAATCCCCAGTGCTCTTCCATCAATGTGGAGGTGACTAAATGTAGCAAAGAGCAAAGGTATTACAGGGCAGATTCTTCTCTGCTTTTCATTACATTGTACAGCTGCTCACAACTGTGCCATGAGTTCAAAGCCTGAACATGAACTTTTACTGTCTGACTAAAACGCTGCACTGTGTATCAAAAAGCACCCAGTCACATTTCCAAAAGCATTTTTTTTTATCTCTGAGAACAATGTTTTCAAACATAAATTGCATTTCTCAAAGCCACTGCCAGTACCCAAGCACTCCCCACGAAGACAGTAACACCGCACCCTACCCGTAGAAATGATGCTCCTCCGATCGCTTGCTCTGTTCCCTGCTTCGTCTGCCTCAGAGTGCTCAGATCAGATCCTGCCCCGGAGAAAAAGCAGAGTCAAAGGCTTGCGATACTCAGAGCCGAGTCCTGGAGCCAGGCTGCAGGAGGATCAAGGAGTACTGGGCTGAAGCAGCATGGATGGGAGACGTATCAAAAGTATACTATGGCTCAACCATCACGCATAGGTAATTGAGAGCATCTCAGTTTGAAACTGCTGGTCACCATCTGGTGATAAAATATGGAGATGCCAAGTGAGTTAAAGCAAGCTTGTGCATACCAGCATATTTTAGTTACACTACATAATGAAACCCATCATCACCTTCATTCATACTGTGGTGTCTGTCCCAGCGCTGCAGTTTCATACAATTTGCGTTAACTTTTTCTCTCCTTAGCTTCAATTACAAGCCAATTTCATCTTTCCATCACACACACATAAACATAACCTTCCAATTCAAAACACTTCTAATATGAAAGGAAGTGCAAAAGAGAGCAGCTGAGACCTACAAAGTCATGCCACTCCTAAAAACAGGCACAGAAGTCAGGCATTGGCATGAATTTGCTAAATGATGCAGAATTAAAGTGTTACAGAAAAAGACAGGAGTCTGGCCCTTTCCCTACGTCACAACTCTTCAGTGTTGTGTGAATTACTTCAGTGTGAATTACTGAATCCTGGGACAGCAGCAAGATGAGGCCTAGCTGACCTTTAAAACAATGAATAATTTCCTAACACGGCGAGATGTTTTAAATATACATAACAGCTTTAAACACCCAAAGCGCCCTCCTCTTAATTATTTTTGCTACATCTGAAATATTTGAGGAAAATGTAGATGATATCTCTAATTTGTTAATTACCAGCTGGCTCCTACCACGCATTATTAAGCTACTATGGCAGTGACTAATGCCTCTGACAATACTAAATTACCAACAACACCTTGTGGAGGAATGTGACCTGAGCAGCCTAGAAAGGACTAGCCACAGGTGTTTATTTTCAGATAAAGATGGTTTATTAACTCAGGCATAAGACAGCAAACATTAAATACCACAATAATGCCCAAGTCTAGAGGAGGAGAGCTGCACCCCAAACCCCACATGCTGCCTACCCCACGAGCACTGCCATGCCCCATGGCTAGAGTAACCCAGACACCTGCATCTCACTCCCTGCTATGGCACAGCTGTGGAGCAGGAAGGGCACTCAGGAGTTTTCTCTGGAGGTGCTTTAGCTGCAGCCGTGGCTCTCTGCTTGGTGGCTTGGGCAGGGGTGCTGGATGTGCAGTACCTCGCACCCATGTTCAGGACTCCTCCACTTCCAGCCCAGTGGTCCCAAAGGCTTTGAAACAGGGAAGATGAAGACAAAGGAAATGTAATTGCCCACAGAAGGTCCCTCTGCACAGCTGCAGCCCAAGCACTTCCCTTTTCCTCTCACCTTTGAATACAAGTCTTTTTTTTTTCCTTTTTTTTTTTTTACTCTAAGCACTTTCTGCCAAATTGATTAAACTAATAACATTATAGCTTGGACAGGAACTTACACATCTTAGTCGTAAGTGTGTGAAATAACATTACTCTCCTTTCCAAATCCTCCTGGAGTGGTTAGGAAATCCAGTCTTCTCTTGTGCAGTTGCATTATAAAATTGCTGAACAAACCTATTCTGCTGTAATGGGAAGGGACACATTTTCTTCCCTGCTCTAAGTAGGTCAATGAAAACATGATGTTGTGAGGATGAAACTGTTTTCCTCAGTCTTCTTCCCCCTAATGGCAGTTTCAAATCATTCCAATTTAATTATGTTTCTAGTGTTAGCATAATAACGTTGTAAGGTTATCAACAACTGACGTATTGGTGGTCCTAAAGTCTGGGGTTTGTGCTTCTTGTGGGCTTATTTCAGCCTTAGGTATACACATGCAATTCCTACACATGGCACATCGTGGCATAGTTAAGAAAAGCCTGCAAAGAAATCTGGATGTGAAACGCAACAACAAATTATGAGGCACAAAAATTTAACTCTCAGCTCTGAGACTGACACTGAGCTTCTACATTAACATGATGTCTTTTTTAGGATGACGTTCTGACTATCACCTACTCTAAATCTGTGACCAGTGAACTTGCTCTGAATTAGCACTGGCGTAAACAAAGCCAGAGTATTTCCAATGGAAATACTCCAATTCATAGCACCTGGAGACTTCTCTGCCTGCATATCATCAGGAGGGATTATCCAGTAGCTGGAGAAACATTCAACTTGCAGCTATAGTTGTCTGAATACTAAATGCAAACTAAAGGCCACTGACAATAAAAATACATTTGGGGGGAAAACACCAGTCTCCTCAGTGAGAAAAAGGGAAGAAATTACATTACACTAAAGAGAATACAGACTGCCTAAAGTATTATCAAAAGAAATGTTAAACAAAAAAAATGGATGTTGCTTTTCTACTGTCTATTTCAGAACAGATGGTGTAAATTAGTTTTGTTCACATCATCTGAAAAAAAGAAAAAAAAATTAATTCACCTCATGTAATGCCTATTGCAAACTCTCACTCACCCACACATGAACTCCAAAGGTCCCCTTCTGCAGCCAAATGTTTGTCATAGCAAAGGTTACACGCTCTTACAACCCACTCCTTGTATCCTTGTCCTGAAAACAACAGGCCTGCCTAGGACAGTAAAGCTAAGCACATACAAGTGGACATCACTCTGTCCTCAGTGTGAAATTTTTACCCTATGAAACCCCATGACTTCAAAGGAAACTCGGATTTCATCCGAAGAATCCAATTACATGTTTCAGATTTAGGATGGACTGTCAAGAGCCAGCTGACAAAGTGATGTCCCCAAGTATTTCAGGACAATGATATTTGAGCTGAAATGCAAAGCCAGCTGTTTATGCCTTATCTAAGGAACATTTCAAAATGAGGAAATTATATGATGATGAAGTGCCTTCTGCACCTCAGCAAAATGCATTCCACTCTGCAGAGAGATCTTTGCAACCAGAATTTAGAAAGAATGTCTGTCATTAAAATAATTCCATGAGCAGTATTATCACCAGTATCGCCAAATCACAGGGATGGAAGGAAAGATATGTAATCCACCTCCTACTGGGAGATAAGAGTCAGATACACTCTGTTCATGTTTATTAAAGTCATTCCTAACACTTCCAGTGATGGAGACTCCACAAGATCCACTGATAAGGTATTTTGTGGATAAAACTTTCCTAGGGTTTACCTCATCTTCCTTGTTTCATTTTAGATCCATTTCTCTTTGTCCATGGCACAGAGAAGAGATTACTGGCCCAGTCTTTGCAACAGCCTGTACTGTGCTATCTGTGCTTGAAAACCTGCCTTTCTCACTCCTCAGAAGGCTGCTCTTCTTTAGGCACAGAAAAAGTAACCCTTTCAGGGTTTCCCCCTGGGGTATGTCCTATGGATTGTTGGTCACTTTTCCGGCCCTCTTCTCCACATCCAAAGTGGTCAGCATTTTAGTCAAGAACAGTGCTACATACTGAACACAGAACTCCAGCTGAGCACTCACCAGTGTGGGGATTGCTCCCTGCAGGCTGTGGTCCCATTTGCAGCCCAATATTGTGCTTTCCTTTTTTTCCTTTCTAGTGTGCAACAGCTCAACATTGCCAATTCATGTTCGACCAGAGAGCCACAGTAACCTCTATCCTTTCCTGAAGAGCTGCTGTGCCACTGGCTGTTCCCCAGCCAGTGCTGGTGTCAAAAGCTATGAGGACACAGCTCAGCAAACCTCCTGGAACTACACACCACCACTGCAGCCTCTGTGCACCCAAGAAGCCAAGAGTGCCCTTGCAATGCTGCCTCACAAAAGGCACCAAGGTGTGTGTAGTTTTTCACCAGCATACAGTGCAAAACACTGGAAATCCAACAAGGACTGGGCCACTATTTGCATAAACTTCCACACTTTTTATTTGCTCTATCCACCAGGAGCAGGGTGGAAAAACAAGTAGGATTATTTCTTCTAAGGCTGAAATACCCAATTTTATGTCCTTGCTCTGTATGGAGCCTGTCAGTGTAGGTAGTCAAGCCCAAGCACTCACCCTACAATGGTGTACAACAGAAAAAGGATGGGACTAATGACCTGTGAAATAGGTATGGACAGACCTGGCTAGGCTGAAGCTGCTTTTTGGCAAAGCTTGGTTTCTCTTGGACATAACACAATGGATGACTTATTTAGTACTTTACATGCACAGTTACAAAACTCGGGCTTTGTGCACAAGGAATTTATTTCCGCCTTCTGAAAAAGAGAGTGACCTGAAAAATTATCAGTCTATCTTCTTAGTCGATGCCTTTTTCACAGAAAATACACTATTCCAATGAAAGTGGATATTAAAAAGTGCAACAGCAAAGATTAGGCCCATTCAGTCCAAGTTACCACCAAGTTACGAGTTACTGCATGTGACATTCAGCCACCAGCTATTCCCCCTTCCATGAAAATGTACTGGCCTGCAAAGAGTTCACATAAGCCTAGAAACTATTATTTTCCCAAAAATCTTTAAGCTCTAACACTTTTAATTCTATTTAGGAATACATTACCAGATTTAATGTAGATAAGAACTTGTATTTGTTTGGATTCTTTTCAACCATGCACTACCTCCTTTATTTATTTAACTGTATGATTTCTGAAATGGTATTTGCTATCACCTAGGGTCACATAATTGCTTTCTGCCATTACCATTTTAGCAGGTTTCCTCTGTTTACCTCCACTTCCTACTATAAAACCTTTTTTCAGTTGCTCTTTTAAGTTTTATGGCTCACCTGTAACTTTACTTATCAGATATCAGAGTCAGGATGAATGTGTTGTTTACACATTTTCATCAATTTTCAAAGCTAAAGTCATTGAAAGGAAATAGTTTTACCTGTGCTATAAGAAATCTTTAACGATTCTTTTGCTAGAAGCCTTCATTCCTCCATTGTTTCACACACAAAATTCTGCAGGCAGATAAAACTGTTACCCTCCTGCTGCTATCATGGAACAGCCCCTGAGTTTATTAACAGAAGTCACACTTCATCCCCCGAGGATGGTTCACAGGGCGCTTTAGAGCTTACAAGTGCAAGTGATTGCTCTGGCAGCTGAAGGTCTGCACCTTTGCTGATGACTTCTGTTTTGAACTCACGTGGGTCTATGGGAGACATGCTCAGGGGGCTCCTTGCAAGCCACACACAACCTCTTGTATTTGAAATTATGTCTCCTCCAGAAATTTCCTCCCTAACTGAGACTCTCTAGGCAAGCAGAGGAGATGGAGCAAGAACTTTTGCTGAATTACCGCTTCTGAATGTGCTGCCAGCCTGCCCTGCTTGCTGTGACTGTGTTTGATGCGTCATCCAACTCCATGGCTGGAATCAGGGGGAAGACAACTCAGAGCTTTGGATGAAGAGGCCTGGAAGGTGGCAGAGAAAGATGGGAAACCAGGACACAGAATAGGTTGTAGGGGAAGTAACGTGATAGATAGCATTATCAGAAGTGGGTTTTTTAAGGAAAAAACCATGGCTTATTTACAGAATAGCCTGGCAGAGAACATAGCTTGACTCTCAGTTTCATTGAGTTCTCCCTGCATTCCTGTACCAACCAGCATAATACAATTTGTAGCTGCATTAAGCAGATGTGATTTATTTTCCCTAACGAGACATGGAAATTGATCAAAATTTTAAGAACAAAAATAAAATCATAAAACACTTTGCATTTTTTAATATCTGTTTGGAAATCTGTTTGATCTGTTTGGAAACAAGACGGTGTATAGTCAAAGAAAAGTTAAGTAATTGCTATTGTAATAGCAATTAAAAATATGCATCAAATACCAAGACAAAGGACTGGCCAGATCTCCTAGACAAACTTTAATTTTTCAATTAGGTGAGAAAGCTTTCAGTCACACAACATAGTTAGGATTCCATGTTAAAAAAGTGACAAGATTTCAGAATTGTCAACTCAGAAGTTAAAAATATTTAAGTCATCGTGTTGTCTTTGCAATTTAACATTTATTTAGATGTAAAGTTAGTAATTCTCCAGTCAATTTATAGGAAAAAACAGAATGATCTAAAAGCAGGGAATGGATTGGATTTCCATACCCCACAAATGATACAGCAGGTCACTTAATCCAATATAAATGAGTTGCGCATTAAAAAAAACAGGGGGACAGAAACTTGTGATAGCCAAACTATCATTGCTTTATAAATCTGGAAAGAATCAAAATGTTCCTGATCTTCTTCCAAGGACAATATTGCATTAAGAATAAACACACACTGAAAGGTAGTAATTACTAGAAAGCACACACTTCCGTTACAAGAGGTATTTTTAAAATGTAGCAGGAAAGCCCAAGATTACTAATTCTATCTGCAGCTGTTACTTGGTAAAGAGTCCTCAAGGACAACTTCACTCCAAGCATGTTCCTCTGTGCTTTGCCTTTGCTTACTTTCATTGTGTTTAAAAGAACTAGTCACAAGTTGTCATTAAATTGCTTTGAAAGTCTACTTGCTGACAGACTTTTGTGACTCTGCTTCATTTTTCTCTCTTTTTTTTTTTTCCCTAGGTTCCACTTAGTGCAAATTTTCTTACAAATTTACAAGGAGGTATTTCATACCAGACTAGTCTTATCCTTACCACAGACATAAAAGAAGGTAAGAATGCAGCATGTAGGTACTACTTTTCATCCCTTGATCCTGGAGCACTTCACAGAACCAGGCAAGTATCACCATCACTGCCCTCAGAATGGGATACACCAAACCCCCTCCCTCCATGGCTTGACAAAGATCACAGGCACAGAAGCTGACTTGTTCCCTCCACTGCACCAGGGAAGGCTATGTTCAGCAAACAGCTATCACCATGCCAGAAAATGAATTAATAAAGAAACAGTCATTATTTGCACTGCTTTCCTATCTCTTTATTACTCAGAGTATAATCCCTGAATCAAGTTTTATAGCAAGAGGCCACGTAATTGGTTCAGACACAGGAAAGAGACAGTAGAACTCAGTTTCCTGTAACACCGCCTGCCAGGAAGGATGGTTTTTTCAAGACTATTAGGTATTAGGCATTCTCTCAACTACCACAGCTGCAATTAGATGCATTTTTAAGCATCCTATTAGTGGGAAGTATCGCTGTGTTTCCAGGTAAAGTCACTGCATACCATAATAATTAGCCAGGAAGTTTTTTATTCCCTGATACACCAAGAGCCGGAATTAATAGTAAGTGCAGGAGATCTGACATCACTTGGACTGGCAATTTCCCTGGGTTTCCACTCGTGGGCTCAGGGGTGATAATATGGCTGCACAGGACATAATAATCGCATTAGTTTGGGGGTTGGGTGGGTTTGTGTTTTTTTACAGAATTACAAAATTACAGAATTGAGGCTTGCTACATTGTGGTGCACCATACAGACCGTCAGACTCTGCCAAAACGAATCACTGGGAGCAGAATCATTAGGACCCAAAGGAAATTGTATCACTATAAGCTGCTTCTTTTGAGCTCCGAAAAATACCAGCACATTGTCAGGGAACCTTGGAGAAACAGTCCTTAAACTCCTTACCAACCAGTTCCTGATGACACTTCCATTTTCTTATTTATGGCAAAATGACCACTGCAAAAAGCTTGAGGATGAGGCTAGAAGCAAAGTTTTACAAAGATAAAAAAGATCAGGACAGAAAGAAAGAAAACAGGAAGCACATACAGTAACTGTAAAGTCTAGCAAGGAGGGATTTTTAATACCCATAAGCATATCCCTGCCACTGGTTTTAGCACGGTTTGCAACAAAAAAATGTGTAGGATCTATTAAAGGGGAAAAATGCTGCAAACCTGTTTTCACCTCAGAAACCATGATGTTTTTGAACTCTCATGAGAAAGTCACTTACAACTTAATGGTAACAAAAAGGGAGGGACCATGACCAGCCTCCCTGAGAAGCAGACATGCTACAAGCCATGACAAAGCAGCGCTTCTCCCTAGGAGATGCCAGTCAGCTCCTAGGAGCAGGAAAGCATGGCATATGCTAGTGATGAACACTACCAGCAGCAGAGTACCACCTCAGCCATTCACACAGTACCTAAAACCAGGAGGCATCAGCTTCAGCTTGTGTAGTCCCGAGCTCCCCTCATCAGTGTTCTGACCCCTGCTTGATCCCCCTGAAGATCAGCACCTTCATGATCTCTCCTCTCTCTGCAGCAGCAAGAGGCAAGGGCTGGGGACAGGCTCCCTCAACCTCCCATCCCCTCTGTCTCAGCAGCACTTCTCCATTTCCCCCTATGTGGGATTACTGGGGGTCTTGGGAAATACAAGGGAAGGGAAGGCTGCAGTGAGGAAAGAAGCGTAGAAGATCAAGAAGAAGAGGGTGTCACCATCCCTAGCAATACCTTGTTACAAAAGCATTTAAGAAAGTGATGTCTCCTTCTCTCTCCTTCCTCCCTCCCCACTTCCCAACAAATCCTAGTCACCTTAGGAGCATAAGGCAAGGCTAGTGAGGGAGAATGCGGCAGGGAGAGAAGGAGGGCAAGGAGGGGAGAGAGAGGACCCAGGTACCACACCCTTAAACCAGAAACCTCAGCAGTATCATGCTGCTATGTAGTACCATCATCACTGAACACATGCAGGACCACACTCACCCTAACCAAGAAAAATTCACCCTAACAGCTGGCCAATGATTTTCCATTTCAGTAAATATGCCAACATTAAAATAATTTAGAATTTGTACCAAATACAGCTACATTTTCTATGGGAAAATATCAGTTTATTGACTGTCTTCCATCTATTGCTAGGACAATTGGAAAATACTATTTCAGGTGGATAGGTAGACCAGAACATACTTTTAAAAGTCAATCCAATACCACAATGTAGTTCTTTACCCTGGGAACATCCTGTTCCGGGGTCAGATGCTCATTCCCTTCCAGGAGCGAGGTTTTTCAGGCAGCTTCACTTCCCAGAATTCAAAGCATGTTTCTTTGTGACAAAGCTCTCCAGTGCCTCTTGGACATTTAATTATGGGAGAAGGGTCTCAGATAATGAAATGGGAACATCATGCTCCTGAACTATAACTTCTGAAAAGCAATACACTGTGGTAGGGAAATGCAATTAAATTTTGAACTGACTCAGGAATTTCCCATGGAACATTAATTCTATTTTCTGCTCACCTCTTGAATGTCAGTCTATTTTTCTCTTTCAGTTTAGGAAGCTTATAAAAGGTGCAGTGAACCCCTACTTCTAAATCTGTGGATTCTCCCTCCCTCCTTGGGGAGGCCACAGCCATGGGAAGGGTGCATCTGAAAACAGAAGCCTATTTATTGTGTTAAACCTTATCAGAGACGATGCCTAGCCTGAGGAACTGCTACCTAGATATGCAACACAGAGAAGTAATAAAGGTATTTCCACCCCCTTCCAACCCCTTCTGGTTTGCAGAGGCTTTGAGAGCTCACATGACTTGCCTGAAGCTGCACAGAACCCTGTGCAAGAGCCAGAAACCAACCACAACTTCACCAAGCCTCCCTGCAAGTTTTACTCATCTTGACATTTTTTGTCTCAAAGGTCTTCCACTTCAATACCAAAACAAATATTACAGTAATTCCTTAATGTAATGAAAAATAATTCCTTCATGTAAGCAACTGTTGGCCTGGAAAATTAGCATGGGACTGAAGTGCTGACCTAGTCTGAGCTACTTAAAAGAACACCCAGCTATTACACACTGTAAAGGAAATGGCTTGAATGCCATTTCTCATCCCTGCATCCATTTTTTATTCTAGATTTACCTTAAGGCTTATTTATCTCTTTCTTCTCCAGCCCCTACGCTTAATCACACAGAAAACACTTCACAGCAGATGTGCTCAGCCAAACACACGCGAATGTTTTGCAGAATTCAGGCAAGCTGACCAATAGGGATGAACTCAATCAAATGCCAGAAGGATACCAAAACATACCAGACACATCATCTTTCCTTGAAACAGAGGAACTGTTTCTATTTTAGTTCACCCACTTTCACATATTTTGCATGACACACACTGCCATTATATGCATTGCTTCAGCACTGATATCTATAACCAAAAATGTCAGGCGTTCCAGTTATCTGCAGACAGCACCTATTTCCTATGGTTATTATGGGCAGTACTAACACGTCAAGAATTCTGAGTATGTTTGGGTGAACTGACACCAGATCCAAAGTTAGGAGCTCCTCTACTACGAGTGTAAAACACACATGCCCAGAATAAATGGTAAAAAAGATGCTGCCATTTAGGCGACACTCAAAGCACAGATTCAGATGAAACTCTCAGACTACAAGTTTTTGCCATATAACAAATATTACATCTAACTTCCAAATGAGTTTCTGTATTTTAAAATTCTTTTGGGTATAGGAACACCACAACTTCACCAGAAATGTTTCAGAAACTGCCTGAAAAAGATATTGGTCAATGAGGCAATGTATCTGCTAGATACTGAAATTACTTCTGATAAGCTCTAGAAAGAACATGATAGCCTGAATTTCCTTTTTTTTTCTCACAAATTCACTATCTAAGTGAGGACTATCAGGGGAATGCACACATTTTTAAATTACTGCTAGAAGGACTTTGTTCAGAGAAAATGAGAGCCAAATTTTTTTTTTTTTCAAAAAACCCCAACCAAACAAAAAAATCAAACTCCAAGTAAAAGCATTATTTGGGAACAAACAAACAAGAAGGTTAAATTTAATTAACCCTGTGTTGTGATCAAATTCACCCATGAGGAAATAGTTTGTAAGTGAAACCATGGCCACACAAGCAAGCAAACATTGATTACATCCTCTCTAACATGGAAAACAACTTGCTTTTCAACTTTGTAATAATAAGCACCATTTCAAATAGCATGTCCTACTAATGAAGAACAAAGGTATATAACAAAAATCATCTGTTAGAAAAGCAGCACTCCAAACTGTAATGGCAAAACTATTAAAGCCCACGACTCCCTAGGTATGCCAAGAAAAAGTAACCTTGTGAGTTAACACTTCACTGAGGAATAAAGTTCAAATGCTCCATATGGGGAAAACGGGAGACTAAATCGCCCGGGGTAAGCATTACTTAAGTATCCGCCTCATCCTAGAGGAACTGCCAGCGTGCTCTGAAGGCAGCAGGAAAGCCCAGAGGAACCACCCTAGCAAATGCATGCAGAGGCAAGCTTCCTACTTACCCTACTGTATGCACCATGATCTCTTTTGCCACCTTAGTAATTCCCAAGTATCCAGAATGATGTTATTTTTTTAGGGAATTTTACAGCTGCTAGAGGAGACAGAGGCAAGCTGACAAGCAGAGCTTTGCGAGAAGCCAGGCAGAGAGGGATGAATTTAAACCTTGGCTCAAGATGCTGTGTATTCTGCGTCTATCTTTAACTTCTAAATGATTTGGTTTCACATTCCTCTGAAGTCCTGCTGGCAGATGCCTTCGTGGAGCTTTACCAATCGCAGGCACCCGGCCCCCTCTCCTCCTCTATCCCTCCACCTCCCTCCCATCCTCCCTCCCATCCTCCCAAGCTGCCACTCCACCCCCATCTGCCCCATCCCCACCTCTCCTCACTCGCACACACACACACTCACACGGACACACACACACACACACAGAGGGCTTGGCCGGCAGGATTTCACGGACCTCCAGCCTCGGCTGCCCGCCCATGTCTGAGAGAGCCGCCCGCCCGCCCGCCGCGCTGCCGGGCACCGGGGCCAGCGGCCCGGCGAGCAGCGCCACACGGAGCCTTCGGAAATGGAGGGAGGTACCTGAAATCACCCCTTGTGCCCACTCTGGCAGGGTCCCTGAGCCCCAGCGCCACCGACCGACCCGCGGCCCACAGCGGGACCCCTGGGGCGCCTCTTCCGCAGGGCATCCCGGGCACGGCGGGCTGGGGGCCGCGAGGGCTGGGGCAAGGCAGCGATTCACCCGCTGCTGGACGAAGGCTCGGCACAGACTCGGATCTGGAAGCTTACACCACTCCTGACTGCACATGGAGCTTTACGGAGGAAGGGCATTTAAACAACAACAACAACCAAAAATACCCCAAAATAAAATATGTAATAAAAAAATGTTTTTACCGTATCTTGAACAGAAAGCTTCTAAACTTCCACTCTTAGTCAGTCCGTGGCTCCTTACAGTAACAATGCATTGCAATATTGTTTAGACTCTGAAGTAACTAGACTACAGATTAATGGCAGCATTCTAGGTGACTGAAGTGGGGAAAAAAGTCCGTCCATGTAACTCAGAAAGTCAGTAGACCTACCAGAGATTGCTGGAGTCCCCAGTGTTGACGCAAACCCCTGACTCTTAAGATCAGCCTTTCAAAGCAGCAGATTTTAATGCTCAAGTGCGTATTCAGTTGAATACTGCTTGCCATCAAGTCTGCCTTATCTCAGACATGGGTGGGAACAGAACAAGCCACAAGACTTTATGTAAAATGTATGAATTATTGAACACTTTCAGTTGCAACAGGAAAATACCAATTGCCAGTCACAGCAATTCAAACAGAATAACCTGGTAAATGTCTCTGGTTTCTTAGAGTCTTCAGCCTTTGTCTGAGCTGCTGCCAAGAAGGGGTTGTAGGGATGCAGCCAAGCAAGCAGCGAGCACAGGTTAGGGCAGAGGGGGCAAGGCCAAGCTGTGCCCAGAATCTCCTGGCTAAAAACACGGTTTGAAAATGCCTTGCCAATGCCCGATTTCATGGAGCATTACACTTTTCAGAATGCCGGTGTTGAGCAGCTGGACTCATTTAGTAGTAAAAGTGATCAAGCATTTACATCAGGCTAATGAAGGAAACTGGTGAAACTTGGAAAGGCCTCAAGGCGGGGTAAAAAAATCAGCCGAAAGGGCTGCACCTTAAGAAAGCCTCCACATCTCCTGCCTGCTTGATAACATATATAAAAATACGTGTGTTTGAGAAAACATATAGCATATAAAGTTTGATAAAAAGCAGTAACTCCACAGTCATTTTCATGGTCAGTCTGCACAGACTGAAAGGCAAGAGCTCCTCTTAACCTGGATTGAGCTCAGGTTTGTGGGCCCGGAAGTGTTGCCAGCAACAGAGAAACATTAACAAATCAGCTGACAACTCCTGAAAAGTTTAAAGATTTCTTTTGACTCACTAACATTTGTTACTATTAGCAAAGCCAGACCCCAGTGTGTTCAATACCTGCCTCCCAGAGCGTGTTAAAAACTCCAGCAAAACATGCCATGGACTTCTTGCCAGACAACAAAGAAGTCACTTCACTGCTTTTTCTCAGGATTCCTGATAAAACAGTTCAGGGCATGTGTCTATTATTCAGGTTGAGGAGCTGCAGCGAACTGCAGGAAAGCTGCCTTGTCTGGCACTGCTTTCTGACAGAGCCACCTCTAACACTGCTGACATATAAATCCCTCAGAGCACAGAAAATCAGAGCCAGAGAATTCCCGTTCAAATGGTGCAACTTCATATAATGCAGTACGTACATCAAGTAATTTTTTTTCCCAATTGTTTGTAAAGACGTCAGCCTTGAAGGGCAGATAATCACTAGAAGCAGAGACCAACTGTTAACATTAGGTTTTAAAAAGCACAGTGCTTAAGATGCTCAGAGAGACAAAAGAACAAAGAAAAGTCTTTGTGCCTTTGTGGCTGAGGGCTCCTTTCTAATTAGGGCAACAAGGAAGGAAGAAAGAAGCTCCCCGTGGAAGAAGGTGCGATGGACAAATGTGGTGATTCAGAAATGAAGTCATGAACAGGAAGGATTAGGACTGAGCTGTTTATAGGACTTCAGCCTACCTCTTGAGAGTGCTTAAGTGTTAGGGAAAACAATGGCAGGGAAATCCACAGAAGCACATCCACGCTTTTATCTAAGCTTGTGTGTTTCCCTTAGTAGATACAGAGGGAAAAGAGATTTGGCTTTGAATCCACTAAAAAGGCACTGTTTGCCTCCCCTGCCTCCTAAGAGGGTATTTAAAAACCTAAGAGTATGGGGAGGGGAGGAGCTTTGGAAAACGATGCTGGAAGTTACTGGGAAACCTTGGATGTCAACATGGACAGCATGATCCCAATCCCATGAATGAGACAGTCAGAGGTCATATGTCCAAGAACTGTATCACATAAGCCAAAAGAGAAGACAGGTGTCCACTTTCCTCAGATGAAGAGCTGTGCAGTAATACTAGTGTCTAATGCCCAACACAAAGTGTACAGCTGCGAGATTTACCACTGCTGGGAGAGGGAATACCTCAGTAGGGTCTGTTGCTTATGACCATTATGAAGTGTAACAGATCAGGGACTTCTGTGGCATTAGATTTGAGATGTATGAAAACATATTAATAGCAAATTCTTGTGGAGGAGTGGGGAGCTTGAGTTGGAGCCAGCATGGGAGTAGAGAAGGGAGTGGCAGAGAGGAGAGAGTAATTTGGTACCAGTGACAAGTGTAAAGAGGTAACATGTTTGGAGCCATGTGACTTCCTACCCATTCCCAATTTAGCCAAGTGCCTAAGAGGCATGATCTGTCCCTTCATGTTTAGCTATTTTTAACGTGCACAGAATTTGCTCTTTGTCTCCCCTTGTCTGTCACTATCTTGAATTCATTGGTCTTGGCAGTCTTAAGATTTGGGCTTACTGGGACAAGCAACATCTACCCTACGGGCTCAATCCTTCTAGGTCTTACTCAAGAGTATTTCTTTCTCTTTGGAATGATCTTGTTAACCTCTGCAGATATTTCAGCACAGGTTTGTTCGAGAGTAAGAGCTCTAGAGTAGGGACTGTAATTGCACTGACAGGCACGCAGTTCCTGCCCATCACAATGGATTCAGCACTGTTTATTCAGTATTACTCAACCTGCACACCCCTCACCACCCCAGCTGACCTCCAGCCAAGCCTCCTCAGCTATGTGCTTACACCAACAGCCCTCTCCAAAATGGTCCAACACGTGGGGTTTGCCAAGTGTTGATCCATGTGCTGCTTCTCTCCTGCCTACCACTTTTTTTCCTTAAAGAGCTGGGGGACAGCTATTGCAGCAGGCAGGGACAGGGGGCTCTTGGTGGCAGCCCCCAAGCACCCACTCCCTTGCTGCCCCCCCACCACGCCGCCTCCAATGCAGCAGGATACATCTGCCCTGGAAGGAAACCCAGTGGACAGGCATGGGTTCACCCAGGACAAAACACTGCCCTGGTCTCCCAGTGTGGAGTCTGACTGCTGTGAGCACAACACTCCTACCACTTCCATGAGGCTCACTGGGTAATGGCACGTAGCTCAGCCACTGGAAATGTTCAGATGGGTTAGCTCTGCTATTTGCAAAACACATGCAAATTGTATGAATTCTTGGTAAGCATTACTAAAGTAAATGGGGAATGCACTTAGTACATACTCTGTGACCAGTTTTGCAGCAACAGAGGATTTTCTGTGCTTGCTTTTCTGTTCTTGATTTCTAAGTTTCTGTGATTCAAGCCATAGGGAAAGAAGGGAGATCATCCATGGTCACAAATTGAAGCTTCAGGAACAAATCATATTTTCACTCATTCCATTTTACTGAATAAAGGAAAAAGTCTATTATTTACTTTTCAACATGTCTTTCCTTTTGCTATGTCTGGTATTTATACTTTCAGTATGAGTTTTTGGGACAAACTCATGGCTTAAACCAGTATTCATCATCAATATATAAGCATGTCACATGTACAGGAGCCAGGATATAAAGACTTTGGCTTTATTTTTGTACACAAGAACAAAGTATAAACATTAATTATGAAGAATTAAGCAACTTAAGAAAAAACTCTGTGCCCTTGCCTTTATCAGATGCATTTTCAAGCTGAGTTGAAAAATACCTAAGGGGAGAACCAGAACAATTCTGCTTCCATTTATCTTTACCCTAAATACAGGAAAAAGACTACTCTTTTTGTTAGGTGCCCAAATTAAAACAAAATTAAAATCTGAGATATAATGAAGTGAAGAGTAACTTTAAAAAAATGAAGTTTTGTAGGTAAATGGATCATTTTACCAGACTGAAAAATATTTTCCTAAAAAGAAAAAAACCCAGGTAAACCTAAGCCCACAAAGCGCTGAGGCCTGGAAAAGTCTTTCTGGAACTGATAGTGCTCCTGGATAAATAAAAAGGCTGTTTTCAGACTTTCTAATATCATCTATTATTGGTCCTCTACCTGAAAATGCTGAACTTTCAAGGTTTGAAGTGACAGCTATAGTTCATTTAAGTCTCTTGGTAAGCAGTGCACCTAATGAAGATTGTCTTCCTCAGGATTTATGATCCTCTGCTGTTTATTGCTTCCAGCAACAGTAATCCTTGTTTCCTCTAAACTCTCATGACCACTCCTGCCTCTCAGGACAGGAGTGCTGCCCACCTCCATTTCCAGCTTCATGCAGCCAAACTGCACTGCCACCTTCACAATTATCCTTTTAACTTCCCCAGGCCTTCATGATTGTTCTTCTTCTAGACACTGCCCTCAGTTATCAGTATTCCCACTACCTTCCACTCTCCCTTTTCTATTTTCTCCCTACCTGGGGAAAAAGCAGCAAGCAGGTTGTGCAGCTGATTCAGAGCTGTGTGTGCTCAGACTGAGCAGCCAGCACACATGGGAGCTGCTTTAGGAGGGGAATGTTTTATGTCCGGTTCTTTTTTGGGTTGATATCGTGGATTCCACTTCAGGAGAGTCAAGGAAAATCACTACAGCTGAGATTTCTTCCTAGGTGTTTAATTTAGCAGGAGATGTCCGGTGACTTCAAAACTACTGGCTGTGGCCAGGAGTGTGAAACAAACAAAACATAGCATGATTGTGTTCCCTTAAAAAACTAAACTCTGAAAATAAAACAAACAGCCCACATGCCAGCTACAAAGATTCATGACACAGTCTTTGCTCCAGCAGGAAATGCTCTTTGTCTTCTCGATGATAAGAACCCTCTACTGCTTTAAAGGCTTCCTGTCTGCTCTAACCAAGTACACAAAAGGTAGCGAATAGTGCTAATTAAGAGAGCTCATTGCAGCCTGTTCGTGAAGAGGAAAAGTGAAATGTTTGTGAAAGTAAAGATCACAACACCAAAACTTGTCTCGTCACAATGTTCACCTGAAAACAAAGTCCTTATTCCTGAAATTATTATATATTGATATTTTTGTTATGGAAATGGCTCTGTTATCCTGTCTCACTCCAGCACCCTGGTTTCATCGCAATGCTAAATTCTGCACTGAAAATGGCTTCCAGTAAGTTATTTTACAAAAATGCCACAAACACTGTCTTTATATTTGCCTGAACAGACAACCACAAGCTTTTTGTGCAAATTCAGCCATTGCCCGAAGTGTGCATGCAGGCAGGCATGACTTTGGCTGGAGTGACACATGCACTTTTTTCAGAACTGGAAGAGGATAATCTATGAAACAGATTCTCTGTTCAGTTGAGCCAAAGGTAGGAACAATCTCCTTTCATTCATCCCACATACCACCGAAAAATCCTCCCGCTCTAAAATAAAACTCACTTTATTTCACCCTCCAGACGAATAACTTGGAAAAGAAAGGAAAATACTTTTCTCCATGAAGAAAAAAATACACAGCGAGAACACAGAAGGAAGGAGGCCTGGAAGTCTCAGGAACTGCTAATGAGAGCTGGAGCATTAATATATAGGCCAACAACACGAATCCCATCAGATCAGTTATGTAAAAGCCAGTAGCGCCTGACTTGCTCTCTGAAATGCATCAGTGCCCTGCAGGGCTGGGGGAGGTGTTCCTGCCACACAGCCTCTCCTTCCCTCTCCGTCCCGGCCCCACGGCAGCGCGGGTCCCTCAGGCTCGGGGGTCCCGGTGCCGCCGGCGGCACACGGACAGAAGAGGAGGGCTGATCGGCCCGAGGGCCTGCGCTGGGGCGGGAGCACGCAGGGTGAGACAGCCCGGGAGAAGCTTGTCCTACTGCTCCCTCTGCTGTACCCATCCTGTGGAGAAATCCCAAACGTCAGCGCAAAAAGCTGGGATAAGGGACGGCAGCTTTGAGCGCGGTCTGCAGGTAGCGCAGGCCTGGGGAAGAGATAAAGTCGCTGATGATGAGGCAGAAACCACCACCACGCTCAGGAGATGGCATGGCACGGACCTTCGTGTGTCCAGCCTAGCAAATCTCTTCGGCTCTGTCCCTGCCGGGGTTTCACCTGCGCTTCCAGAACAATGCAGGGGAGGAATAAAGCCTCTCCTTGGCACGATCATCTCACTTGGTGACATAGATGTAGATCACGATCTCATCTTACGAGATGGTTGGGTATCCAAATCGGCCCCAGAGAAAGGCCCAGGAAGCTCCCTTGGCAGAGCAGCAGCCAAATCCCACATTAGGAACGCAGGCAGCAACACCCCCCATCAAAGGGGGGAAAACACCCCACCCCAAGTCACATCAGTGCCACGCCACATATAAACAACAGGGAGCCAAGAGAGAAAAACAAAAAGCAGAAAGGAAAGGGGAGAAGTGGCTTATGGTAATGAAGTCAATTAATCATGTGGTAATTAACAATCTGATTGTTGTAGAGAATGTTTTTTTCCTAACCAAAAACCACCTGAACACAACTGCAGTCAATAATCCCACCCTGTACACTTACTACTGAGGGCTAAGAATTTGGCAGAACTGGATACCACCTATGGAAGACATTACCAGCTCTCATGAAAGCATTTATTTGAACACTGGGAAAACTTGTACCCCAAGGAAAATATGTATTTTCAGACATTCAAACATTACAATGTGCTTTCTGCAATCTTCAAAGCAGTATTTCAGTTACTCCACACTTTCCTCTTAGCACTAATTTATGGAAATCCAAGGTAGAGTAGAAACCATTTCAAAGGAGGAAATGTCTCTCAAGCACTTTTTCTCTGAGAAGGTGCACACTCATCAGAATAGGGAGGAATGAGGAGAAGAATCAGCACCTTCAGGAAAAGTGGACACTTTCCATAATAAAAAAGGTGATGAAAGGCTAGAATGCAAGGTTAGGTCTTTGAAAATTCAGCCCTGAACTCATCTTAAACCTTCTGGAGAATCTCAGTTACACAACTTGTACCAGAAACAAAAAAACCCCTTCTTATATCAATATGAGACGGAAAAAATTAATCAGTGAGTTCCAGAAAGGCAATGTTAACAGAGAGACCGCATTCACTTTTTTTCTCCATGGCCCAAGTATTATTTCCTTCTGTATTACAGAACATCTACCAGCTAATAAAAATACGGGAAACTGGACTTTATGATATGGCACGGTGATAAAATGAATTATACTTAAATGTCAATGGAATCGATGAAATAGACAGATTTGGCAGAAATCCATTCAGTAATTTTAAAGTTGTGAATAATTAGCATGGCGTTTTCAAATGCACTCGGTCAAATTCATGACCTAATTCTGCTCTAAATTCTTTAATTTTAGTTTCTGAGAAGCTATATGAGCCATGCAATACTACAGTAGTATTAGAATGCTGCAGCAGTCGTGAGTCCTGCTGAAAAATTCCACCCTTAAATGAATGATTCCAGCAAAAGAATGGGGCATGGCAATTTGGGGCAGAATGAAGCCCTTTCTTTTCAAAGGCAGCACTCCAGATTTTCATAAATGCAAACAAATGCAGTTTGACCTCAGGACTGACACAATGTATCTAATTCCAACTTACCTAAGTTACAAGGCAAGAAGAAGCTGGACTGGAGCTGAAAATATAAACTAAACAACTTCCAAGGGAAAACTGAGATATTGAAAAACATTTTCTCTGTAGTAAGCCAGTAATAACTGCAGATTATTTTGACATTGTCCTGTTAAGTTTCATGACAAACAGCTGCAAATATACAAAGTGTGTGGCACAGAGACCAAGCACAGATCTGGTCATAACCTACTTGCTGTCAGATGCCACAAAGCTGCTCCTTTTTATAGCACCTCCTTCCATCTCACTGAACTCATTATATTTATCCCCAAATAAAAGAAATTATGGGGTTTTTTTTGCTTTGTTCAGAGAAATGCATGCTTTATCCAAGAGCCTCAAACGTTCCAGTGTAAATTATTTGTACTTCTTGCTACAAAAAAGTCTTGCTCCAGGACTTTGTGACAACACTGACTACCTGAGGGAAATCAAATTAACAGCAGCTGAGACAGAACTATTAAAGGCATGTTTTCCCCTATGTACAGTAGTCTGCTAACGTATCCACAGGCACAGAGAGTGAGGATAAAGCAAGGACATTTCTCTGAACCATCACTATCTTTCACATTACTGTCTGTTCTTGTGAGGGAGCCGTGGATGCAGTGATATTGATAGGCACTGGGGTTCCTTGAGCCTCAACTCAAGCATGCAGATTTTACAGACGTGCACACCATGAAGACAGTAGCTTCCCAAATAAATCAAGCAAGCTTTTTGCTTAAGACTACAGAGGTAACTGCAAGGTGGCTGCTTGTTCTGAGTGTAATGATGCAAGGAAGTGGTGCACCTAAAGCCTCTCCTCTGCCCTCACGCCGTCAGGAGGCACCATCCAGCCCCCTGAGAAGGAGATGGGTTTGGGATGGCACCTGGCCTCTTCCTGCACAACCTGCCAGGGCAAGATGCTCACAAAGGAGCTGTACTCATGCCCCTACATTAACTCCTCCTGCTCAACGACGGAGATGACATCTCTGCTGTTTCCAGAGAAAGGCAAGGACACATACACTAGCAAAATGCTCAGAGTGGCAGGGCCCACATTTTTAACTGGGAATACCACTCTGAAATGCAGGCAGGAGACCACCACACTGTGCCCATGCAGCTCAGGCATCACCCTAGAGGTGAACATTGCAGGGCTTGTTGTTAAACACCACGCTAGCAGTGGCAGAGACCTGACCAGGTCTCAGCTGTGCCACAGGTTTGTTTTGTCAGTTGAGGAATTCACACATTCACTTCCTCCCTCTCACTTCTCATCTGCTTTGTCTGCATAGCCTTCAGTGGTTTTAAGGTGGGTGTCATGTTTCTAGGTGCTCAGAGCAACTAAAATGTTGAGTACCTTTGACCTCCTAGCACTACTGCGACTGAATATTGAAAACTGTTCAAGTAACATTTTTATTCCATTTAGTGAATTGGAAAAATAACTTGAGTTGAAAGAAGAATGCACCTTCCTTCAAAAGCCTCTTTAATCAGCCCCCGAATCTGAACCAATGCTGAGCATAAAGATTTAAATTTGGCTTAATGAAAACTGAATAGACCAAAAAACAACAAAAGAAGTCTCTTTACAAAAGGTATGGATTCGACCCAGCCAGTAAATAATTAAAGCTCCTCTCTGTTCCCTTCCACTTTCTATTTTAAGGCTTTTCATTATATGGGATCAAAGTCAGCTCGAGTTGGAGAGAGTTAGGCAAATCCATCACGGAGACAGAATGAATGTATGATCTCATCCCCTGTGACAGCAGCCCGACGGTACCACCTGTTTGAACTCGGCTCATACCACTTCTGATGACACTGGCAATGTCAAGCAAATCGCTCGAAATTCAAGGGGGGGTGGAAACTCTCTCCACCTAAGCAAACAACAAAAAAGAAAAAAAGAGCTGTAAATCTGGCATCAGCAATGCTTACAGACAGCCAGCGCTGCAAAAAGAGCAGCCACAAGAAAGGGTTCAGACCCCATGAACATAAATCACTCTGGGCCTCAGAAAACCACTGGTATGAAGAAAGACTGATTTCTCTTTGGAAAAGAGTCACATGAGAGAGCAATACAAGATAGCTGTATAAAATATTACAAATACTAAAAATAAGGGAAATCGAACATTTTAATTTATTTTCTCAAAATGAAAGAAAAAGAGTACATTGAAGCCAGAAGACAAAATAATTAGGAGATATGAAAGGCAAGTTTAACAGGGAGTTTAAAACTGACAGGCAAATTTAAAAGAGACTAAGGAAAATTCTGTTCTACCTTTTCAAACTTAAAATAAAAGTTTGCCCTGTGGAGCTGTCTGCAGCAAAATATAATTTGGACCAGAAAGGACTATTAAAACCAATATTCATTAGATTGTTAATGAATACCTGCACGTTCCCATTAGAAACTCATCTGTTTTAAAAAGAAGGAATATAATCCTTAATGAACCTTGCTTTTTTTAAGCAATAGAAGACAAACATTTATACTTCCTGACACAAACAATGATTAAGTGTCAGGGATTAAGACATCCCCCTTAAGGGGAATCCCCAAGGATTAAGAAAATCCCCCTCTTGTCACATTATTCCATAACTGTCAGCTGGCCAGTTCCTGAGCACTGTCAGGAACAATGTACTGGACCAGATCCAACACACCAATATTTGGTTAACACGAAAGTTCAGTCAAGAGATTTCTGTCTAAAACGCTTGTTTAAGGAAAAAGATTACAGCATTGTGAGTGCACCATAAAGCTTTGTGTTCTAAACCATCTTTTGCTCTGACTGCCAGTAGCTAGCAGCACTTGAAGATGAAGGCAGCAAGCATACATCAACTCTACTTGGTTTGGTGTAAAAAAACACTTTGCTCTAGATCTGGGTCAAGATACACTATTTCACTTCTTTGAGCTGCTTGATGTGTTCAACACAAACTTGACTTCGGGTCTGCCACTGCACCAGGCACATTTGCAGTTCTAGGAGTTGCAGGGTATCCTGGCTGATTAAACTTGCAACTACACAGATGTAAGAGTCAAACTGTAAAGTTATTTCAGATATAAAAAAACTTCACTGCTGTGAAATTTATGCCATTTTTTTCTCAGTCTACTAAGAAGAAAACAAAGAAGCAGTTTAGCACCTCACTAGCTGAAACATGCTCTAGATTAAGACTGCATGGCAGGACCTTTTCCCAGTGAGAAAAGGCACTCTAGGGAGGAGTAGAGGCCCCAAACAACGTTCTCTTCAGTGACCTCATTAGCATCTGATGTGTAGGAACATCTTCTTTAAATGTGTGATCTTCCCATCTACCTTGAAATGGTCCTTCAATCAAATTCATAAAATTACTTTCATTTGGTACCAGACAGATAAATAAACCAATGTTATTCAGGCCCAACAGCTCTTCAAGTGAAGGGGGGGGGGGAAAATTAGATTGGAAATGTTTTGATGCTTTATGTGGGAGTTAGCTGTATGCAGAATTGAACTGTATTTTCTTGGTTTAGCTGAACTAAGCTGTACTGACAAGAGCATGCTGAATTAGATCCGGTTGTAACCCGAGGTGAACCTGCAGGGTAAACCTTACGTCACTATACTGCTGCAGTTCTTTCTTTTTTCCACGAGCAAATGTGGCTCACTTCCCTCAGTCTCTGAAATGCCATATCGTGTGTGCTGGCCATGGGGTAGAAGTCTAAATAGAGCATGTTTGGATTTATTCACTTTGGGCCTCTGGGAATGGAACTGAACTACTGGGAGAGACTGAAATAAGACTACAAAAGCATGAAGGAGGCAAACGTGAATGTAACGGGGTATTAGAATGTACCCTGGTATTTAAAGACATTTACTCACATTTCCGACTTGTACTTTTGTACTTCTGCCTATCCAAGGCAAAACCAACACCGTGTTTCTCTCTCAAAGCCACGCAGGGACAACTTGCCTTGCATTGTGGGGTAATTTGACCCTAACAGGTGAGGATGCCCAAGCTCTTCCTGGCTACAGTATATTCAAAATACTTAATTTCTACAGCATCATCCACACAGCTTTGTAGGGTAAGATGTAACTCTCCTCCAAAAGCCTAACAACTCCTTAGCATGAAGGAAAATGAGGACACATGGCACTTAGCATGACAATCCCCTCTGCCAAATTTCCATGACCACATCACTGCTTCAGAGACATAACTGAGCAGATAAAACTGCTTAAGTTCTACCTTACAGTCAGACCTACAAAACCTGCTCTGTGTTCCATCTTCAGACATGCTGCTACGCACAAAACTACTCTCTCTTTGCCAGAGCCAGCTGGAAGCCTCGGTGGCACAAGGTAGGTGGGGCACATAACCCTCTATTATCTCAGTGCCTGATGGCTCCTTTCTTTGCTAGCTTTATCCCTGACTTTCTGTGGCACTGGAGACCACATAGCAGCCCTCCCTGAATTGATCCATATACTTGGAGAAAAAGCAACTCTATCTGCAGTTGCACTAGGCAGGTAATATATAGACCACTGTCCAGCACACAAGCTCTTTACCTGCAGCCCTGGAAGGAGTCCTCTGCCTG
The DNA here is from genome assembly GCA_013399875.1 of Gymnorhina tibicen. Lineage (NCBI taxonomy): Eukaryota > Metazoa > Chordata > Aves > Passeriformes > Artamidae > Gymnorhina > Gymnorhina tibicen. The sequence continues at coordinate 100,011 of VXAZ01003025.1, forward strand.
CTCAGTTGGAATGGCAGCACATTGTAAAATGGAAGACAAATCATTCAGCGTACACCACTTGCTGATTGCAAAACCTGGGTCGTAATCCATGGACTAATACACCTACTGCCTTCAGAATCATGAAACAAGTCAGCTGGTCAGCAGAGGTGGTGCAGCAAGGACAGGGCCCAGCCCACAGCCACTAAGCACATTTACAAATAATGACCACCTCCAGAACCAGGAATTATCTTGCTCTAAATTAAGGATGATATCCCAGACATTTTCTTTACTTGAAAAACATTTTCCTTTTTTCTCTACACCGGCAGTGGACTACAAAGAGTCTACTTTGGGGATCTTCCACATTGCCAGGAATTATCTTGCTACTGTAGGTTTTTCCTTTGTAAGAGCTGTGGTGCTAAATGTTATCTTCCATCAGTGTATAATCATTTTTTAAAAGAAATTCAGGTACATGACCTTGATAATGATTTTTCTCCGGCTCATATGCAATGGAGATGTTCTGGAGACACCATGATTTTGCTTAATAAAAATATAAATTTCCATGTAATTTCATCACTTTAGGCCTTGAATAACTGGAAATCCTCCTCCTACATAATTTGTCATGATTTCCTCTCTTTGAGTTGAATGTAAGAAGTGCACAGCTAAATTATGCAGGACTATAAACTTACATAACTGTTTGTAAGATAGAAGAACATAAAAAATAAAGGAGCTTTAATAGTCAGGAATATAGAGAAGTCCAGCATAGAACTAAGGGAAAAATGATTTATCATTTGTTCTTCAGGTAGACAGGTTTACTAGTATTTAATTAGTATTAACAGAAGTAAATCTGAGAATATACTGTCATTCTCTTAGACATATGGAAACCAAGAACTGGAAGAACTAATTATGAAGCAGCTCTCTGAACAAACATCAGTATAATATGTGGAAAGGTGTATTTACATTAAGAGATCACCCATCTCTTGCCTTAGTTTCCCCTTTTGAAAAGGAGGGGTGTGACGAAGGAAGCATCAAAGGGGATGCACCCACATGGCTCACTGACACCAAGTGCACACAGTCTGGAGTACCAGGCATCCACAGCAAGCATATGTAATTCCTTCCACAGCCTACCTACCAGAAGGTTCATCAACAGTCTACCCTTTATGCCTTTTGGTAGTTTGCATTCTCCTTTTCTTCGAGCAGAGAGAGTCTTACATTACCCAGGCAGCCTTCTACTCTCAATGCAAAAATCTGGAGGGAAATAAAATCTATCAATCCTCTGCTTGGTTTATTAAATCTCTCTCACACTGTTCATCATTCCCTGTGGCCCTGCAACTCGAGCTCTTTGGCTCTCTGCTTGTGGGGCTCCTTAATCCTTTAGCTTTCTATCTGGATGGCTGTGGGCACAATTTGCCCAACCCCTGGCCTTTTTTCTGATAGGGGATTTTTGCTCTCACTTGTGGTCTCTCCTGCCTCTGCTGAAACAGCAAAAAGCCTTTTACAAGGTCATGTATATACACACCTTTAGTCAGGTGTTCTTTGGCTTACAATGAAAACTGCAGGACAGCACAAATGAACCTGAAAGGGTTCAGGATGCAAGGTACTGTTGTAAAAATTACACTTGGATACAACCAGAAATGGGGATGAAAAGTGGATTCATTAGCAAATGACAGCTTTTCAGCATACTTCAGGCATGTGCATTTGGTAATTCTTGCTGCTGTTCCTCATGAAGATTACAGTTTGCATCTCCCTTGCACTGTTCTCCCATTAGGTGTGTGAATCAAGCATAGAAACAATTTGTTTTATCGCCTCCACTCTCACAAAAGAATTAAATTAAAAATAGCAGTATGGCATCACATTTAACAGGGCAGTAAAACAGAACTATAATGGCTGCAGGCTTGCTCCTCCCCTCCTATAGCAAATCCTCCTGGGAGGGAGGTTGCAGCTCTGCCTGGGATCCTTCTACCAGATTTTGCCCTGAGAAAAGGTTTGCTGAGAGGGAAGTCACTGTGGGCTAAGTGCCAAAACCCGTGCCTGTACTCTAGGTCCTCAGGCCATTTGGTTGGAGGAGCTGATGATCTGCTTTGCTGTTCCATCTTGCTGGCAGCCCTTTTTCACAGTGATGCTCTTCTAGAGAGACCTGCCAGCCACGCATTGTGGGAGTCCATTTTGTTGAGAAAGCTTCTCAATTTATAGGAGCTTTACTGTAAACCTAATACAGGTTACTATTTTTAAAATTTTTACTTTCCCAGGGGCAGACAGTGGTACCAGTATCCACAGCTTGCCCATTCCTTTCCTATCCTACAAGACACTGCAAGTCTGCACCTCAGTATGCTGAGGGGCTAACAAAATAGCAGGACATGGCTTGTACTGCTGACATCCATTTGATACAACTATGTTTTTTCAAAACCACTGGGCATGAATCAGGTCCATGGAAAACTGCAAACAATAATCTGAGCTTTAAAAACCAAGAGACTCAAGATGTCTGCGTTATGCAAGTAATACTCAGCTAACAAAGCTCTTCACTTGCTCCCTAAAATACATGATACTCTGCTTACTGCTGGATTTCCAAAATGCACAAAAATACTTATCTGCATATCTTAAACCACTGTCAGATCTAAGATGAAGGTTACTGGGGCTAAAATAAGGGATAGAAACAACCTGTATAGGAATTTAGTGTTTGGCCTTATTTAAATTTAACACTTTATACTTAAGGATATATTTAATACTGAGGCCCCTAGCATTTAAGGATTTTTTCCACAGAACACTCAGTAAGCCCTTCAAGTAATGTATGTGTGCCGTTTCCATTAATATTATTGGATTTACGGGCGAACTGAGATCCACCTCGGGGTTCACAACTCCAGCACAAAAGCCCTTGGCTTCACAGAAGACAACAAATGTGTGAAGGAGTATCAAGGACAGAGGAGCTACCCAGAGATACTTCTCTGCAGCCTTTCAAACAGCACTTGAAGGAGATGCTTGCCATCTGCAGAGACTTTCATAGAGGAAGATCTGGGAGCAGGCTAGGGGCTGGATCATGGCACCCAGCAGTCCACAGGTTCTGGGCACAGCACTCCCAACGGCGGCTGACTCCAACCATGAAATCAGCGGTGGAAGAGCCAAGCCAAAGTGTTAAATCTCTTCTAGCCCTTGGTCAGTGATCTGCTCAAGTATTACTCTGCACAAATTTTGTCATGCAGGAGTGGTGACCCTCTCGGAAAACTTCATGCTATGGGTAGGAAAACAATTTAACGTACTCCCTACAGTTTTATGCACAAATGCCTAGAGCTTTTCCATCTAATACATACATAAATTAAACTTCTGTAACTGTGAGTTTTGTTACTAGAAAAAAACCCTGTGAAACAATCAAGTTTTCCTAATGCTTCTGCCACATGCAGAGTAAGCACTGTTGTGAAAGCTGTGTGCTCAGAATGTGTTAATTGCCAGGTCCCAGGAGCATTCCCTTTAGCCCACTCCACATCTTCCTATATGACAGCCTTTACCATATTGTGATGAGAGTCACAGACCCATATTTTGAAAGTCCATTATTGCTGTTTAAGTTTATAACATAATCATTAAAGTTATTTCTTAATAAAATTCTGATGTGGTTTACTACAATTCTGCATCAGAAGTAAGTATTTATTTACCCTTAAATTATTCTGAAAATACTTTTCATATGATTAAACCAGGTCCTTTTCACTAGGAAACAAGTATTTTTCACTTAAAAGATAATGAAGATGGCAATTAGAGATTTATTGTATCCTGTATCCTAAAACCTTCTCAGCTGCCATTTATTAAAAAAATATATGAAGAAGTCAAAGAACACTACAAATTCAACCCTTTAGTGCTCTGTTTTACATCTCTGTTGGACAAACAGCATCAGGACACGAAAGCCATTAACCTCTTTTGTTGAGGGTCACTGCATTTATGACATGACAGAAGTACCAGCGTACACTTAATTGTAAAGGCTGTTTGCACATAAAATAACCAAATGGTCAAACTAAAATAGCTTCCCAAACTCTGCATCTGTAGTCTATACATTGCCACACAACTCTCAAGAACTTGCATGTCTTCCTAGTAAGAGTTCAGAACAGTTTTCAAATTCGTAGAAGTTTAGAGGAAGGAAGTGAGTAGGTAATGAAGTTGTTTTTTCTATCCGAAAATATGATACTTTATTAGTATGTGACAGAATTCATTTCTTCCTTTGTTAAAAAGGCTTGTTTTTTTCTATACACCCAGGTTGGCAATTGCTTTTATTGTTCCATTGAGCTGTTCTACAATATCTTTAAAAGAAATTTTCCGGGGGCAAACTAAAAGAGCAAATTACTTTATAAGCAATTTTTTCCTGAACCATTTTGTATTTTAGATTGTAGTTGAACATGTCTTCACAATTGCTCTTCTCAATTTGACCCCTTCCCTCGTACCTCCAATGATGTCATTGTCCTGTATCTTAATTTCTTACTGCTCTGAGGTCACACATTTTTATTACCCGACTTCACCACAGGATCTATCTGAGGATCAAGACATGACATCAGAACACGACAGCTCTGTCTCCTGGTTAGAAATCTCAGCTCTCTACAGGCTTGCAGACATTTCTGCTGCTTTTGTTGACTTTTTACTGTTTTCTCAGAGCTACTGAATTATTCATCTGTCAACATAAATGTAGAGTTCATCATATAAATATGCAAAGTCACCATTTTAGAGCAGGCATCCAAAGACAAATTCATATAAAGGCTTTTTATAGATCATTAAACCTGCATAGCAAAAGACACACAATATACAACAAATGTTGCAGTATATAGTAGGACTTACACTGAATGTAAACTCTGAGTAGAGCAGTATTCCAGCCTACTCTCCGCTGTGTTACTTTTTACAGTAAGGCTTCCATTTTGATTTGCAAAGCCAGTTCCTGCTTCTTGCCTCAGCTGACACAATCCCAAAAGTGACGTTCATCTCAACAAACCTATCTATTACACTGCGTCAGAAAACTTACTTTCTCTGTACTAATATTTGCTTTTCATGCAGAGCAGCTACTTCCTTACAGGCATTTTCAACCTGGACCTATCTCTTGGCAAGAAGTCTACAGATCTGAGTGAGACAACATTAAGGTAAGAACTAAATACTCCCAAAACACCCAGTTAGTATTTTTACCTTTACGGATCCTGTTAAGACTGCTAAATATAGGGAATTTCCAGATGTTCTGCTCACCTAGACTTCAGTGAGAATAAAGGGGACAAAAGACTAATTTGTCAGTACTTAATTTACTATATGAATTTTATGCATGGTCAGTTATACTACATAAAATAATCCTAACGCTGGTTCATGCATTTTGCAGTCAGCTTTATCAGATAAAGTCTGAAGATGCAATTAAAATTTAAAAAGAACAGTTGCCTTTTAAAAAACAGCTTGAGTTAACAAAAGGAAAAGATTCATCACTCAGTGGCAGTAAGATCATATTCTAGGTAAAGACAGCCTGAGCAGCTAAGCCATGGAAAAACCTGTTCAAACACTCAACATTTGACTGCAGTTCTCGTAATATATTCACCTAGTAACCTTAGCAATGCCAATTTGAGCAAATATTGGGGCAAACCCCAAAAGACTGATTTGGTTTTGATTGTCATTTTACTCCATTTTACAGAATAAAATGGCACACTGGCTCTTGAAAAGGAGCTAGGAAAGTATACTAGGATTTATTATCTCAGAAAGCAGTGTCTCCCCTACATTATCTGCAAGCAACCTGGCAAAGCCAGAAGTTAAGACGGCCAGTTTATATTAACTGTATGATCTGTATGATCATCTTTTGTCTTGTTGCCCTCATGTCTTCCCTGGATATTTAGGGAAGGAACACTGAATACACCAGAACAACAGGAGATGTCATTTGCAGTCTTCTCACTGACTTCAAAGGCCTGATAAGCTGGCCATTTGAGATGCAAATATTTCAAGAAGTGAGACATACTGTTGAGCAAAGAGCAGAGCTGTGTTTGCCATCCTACTCTCTGCATTGTAGGTATTTATTTCATTTTCCATAGTCACGACTGCAGAACGTGTTCTGTAAAATCAAGTTCTATTTATGCTCTTGCCCTCATTTAGCCTCAGAAAACATTTCCTTTTCAAAATCCTTGAGTTCTACTGTAAGCATTTCCTAGGGAAATACTATCACATAAAACATTGTCACTTCCTAGAAAAGAATGACAGATTCTTAACAAAACAGACAAACTCTAAAAATTTCAGAACAAGCTCTCTATATCTGCTATACCAGCTGGCATCCAGGGTAAGATATCATGGCTGAAACTTTGTCCCAAGCAGAAAATGGAGTTTTGTGAACTGGAATTACATAAGGAGCTCAGCAGAAAGAAGTCTGGCCGTTAGGACAAGGTCAGTGCAACACAGTCCACGTCCAAGAGAGAGTGAAAAGAGATGGATGCTGGAAGCATGCAAGCTATCTGAAAGCTGTTCACGTGATCTGAAGCTTACAAGGAAATTCACGATGGCAAATTTCACAGCAGAAGGGTGGATACAAGACTTGCTCTTAAGCATGTGTATTTAGAGCAAGGTACTGTAAAGCCACACGTTTAAGCCAGATTTTACTCCTGAATGCAGAGTCCAGCAACGCAAACCTGTTTTGAGTTATTTCCACTTAAGAATTACTTTCTTCATTAAACTGATACCCACTGAAAATAGGTTTAAAGTGTAGGCAGGTGAATGAATGTCTGTTCTGATACCACCTGAGCTAAGCCACTGTCTCTTATCTCAGGTAACAATGATCATCTGAATGCAAAGCAGAAAAGCATACCTTAAACCACCATCTTGTACCACATGCTTGTGATGAGTAGCAAGTGCTCTTCATCCATTTCAGGGCAGAATTGCAAGGCAACACAAGCCGGCACTGTCTTTGGTTTAAAGTTTGCGCTGGAACAGCTTGGGGAAGCTCACATGGGACTGGAAGCTCCACTGGGAAAATTACTGAAAATTCTTCAACTGTCTGCAGTAGCCTACCAATCCTGTGGATAAACTAGAAAACCCAAATCAAAATTGATGTCTACAGGAGGTTTTACTTTAACTCTGTCTACTTAATGCAGGTAAGTGCAACCATCATTTTTACGAAGTGGCTTAGGAAATCAACTTTCAGCTCACATGAAGCTTTTAGCTGTTGTTTGGAATACTTCTGGAGCTCTTGCAAAGACGTGTTGCTCTAAAATGAACCAGTTTTAGCAGTTTTATTGCCTTACTCCTACTAAACACAGGCCTTTATAGCTTAAGTTTTACTTGTTCATATACGTGTATAGTAGCTGAAAATAAACAAGACATGTTTGCAGGGTGCAAGGCTGAAGTTTCAAAGTGAGAACATGGGAAAATGCACAGAAGACAGCAGTTAGAGCAATGAAATGAAGTTAATAAAAGAAAAAATAATATCAGGAAATTAGTATCTTTCTTAACAGCAGATCTGTTAATGCTCTGGAACATTTTCCTGAGGGAAGCAGTGGGAGCTCCATTACTTCCATAATTTAAAAATAGACTGACAAAAAAGTAGCAAATGTACAGCACAATAAAGAATAATTCCATACAGGAAGGGGAATGAAGTAGGTGACTAATAAGTCTTTCTTTCTAACAGCTATGAATCATACAAGTGCAGTGGTGGCTTGTACAGAAACTGGAGTTTCTATACACAGATGGTAATGCAAACTGGTAGCTCTCACAGGGTACTTGTAATGGTTGGAGGATCCAATTCTTCATATACCATAAACCATAAATACACATTTTTAGACCATCTTCCTAAATTCTACAGAGACTTCACACAGCATGCTTTACTTACCACTCCGTCCCCCAAACAACAAAGGCAATGCCAGTTTCATTATTGCATGCACACTCATTTTGCTGGGACGGAATGTCCTTAGCTAAAAGCTACGGGAGCTACTTTATGAACTCAGTGTCTTACATGTAACCAGAGGTAAGAATTTTTGGTCTCAGGTCACACATGTATTACTTGAGTTCAATTAATTCTCTATTTGAATGCATATTTAAGACAAACATTTGATCTGTTGAGTACGAGTTCGATATTTCCTGATAGAAGTTGAGAGAAAGAATGAAACACAGGCTTTTTATTTGATTCTCCTGTTTTCCAATATTTTCTCAAGTACTGTAGACAGACAAGCGTTATTTGAACTAATCTTTCCAGGCCAAGCTGTTTGACCCACGTGCTTTGCTGCCCTATGTGACATCGAGCCATTGCAAGAGTTGTGCTGTGACAGTGACATGCTACTCAGAGCATAGACTGGGGCTTAAACATTCACCACTGCAGCAGCAGTCTGCAAATCAAAAGAGAGGCAAAGTAACAGCTTAAACTATATAGAGGACGGTATCTTGGATAAATCTGAACGTGATGTGCCTTAATTTTCCTAAAAAGCAAAACTGTCCATGAAAAAGATTACTGTAAAGCACTTTTTGTCAAGGATCACAGAAAGTGAAACTTACTGTGGGGCCCGTTCTGCTTTTTAAATAATTACGTCCAACTACAAATTTGCAAACAACGTATCAGAGAACAAAGGCAGTAATTTTCCACAAGTCATTAAGGAATTAAGGAGGAGTAGGAGAACATGCTCAAATATTTTAAATCTTGCATTCCACCATTTTTGGAAAAAAAAAAGCTCATTTAAAAAAAAAAAACTACCAACCTCCATGCTTCTTCAAAGATCCTGTCATTGGAGCAGGCTGAGGATGGTCTATCATACATGTTGTCTTGATGGAAAGTAGCTTAACAGCAGAAGAGGAGCAACAAGTGCTACTTACTGCACTTTGGAAACAATCTGTTTCCGTTGCTGGCAGGTTACTTTGCCTTTGCAGTCTCTTCCCAAAGAGTCTAAGCTGTCTGGAATATTATTTTCCAATCACCCTGTGTGGCTATGCCTGCATGTCACTGTTCAAGCAACTTCATGATCAGAAAGTGATACATTCAGGTTTGGTACTGGAATCAGCTTAGATGATGCAAAGATAATACTGTGGATGCAATATAGCCTAAACTATCAAATTCTAGTTTTCTTTATCACAGGAAAACACATACCAGCATACAGTAACTACATAGTAGTCTTTTCGTTCTTGCATTCTCACAGTAGCACAGGAAAACTGAAAAAACACAAAACATCAGTAGTACACCAAAGATATTTACCCACATAAGACTTTGGTGGAAATCCACTGCAATGCAAACAGCAATCTGGATATATAAAGCAAACACTTCCAGTCCCAGAACACAATCACTTCTCACTTAGGACACTGGCCAGAGTCAGTTGGGTTCCTTCATCTAATTAGAACAAAAAGTCATGGACTAGAGAATTGAGGTTCAATGCAACTACATGTCTTGGGAGACAGTCAGTTGAAGGCCCATTTCTAACGTGTGCATAGCACAGCCAATGGAGCTATAAACATTACTGTCTGAAAACACTTATTTTCAGTGAAAGCTGTATGAATTGTTCCTATTTTTTTTCACTTTTCAAAATATTTGCCATCAAAACATACTTTGTGTTTTTTCTCTCTTTAACCACTGTGACTGAAGAAGGGGTAAAGCTAAAATAAAGGAAGCCAGGAGGCAAAACAAAAGGGAAAAATCTGGAAAGGCACAAACTGAAAAAAAACAAAACACATTTCTTGATGTCCTATGACCCCAAGTACTGCTAAATGCTCAGAATAACTTTCATCTCAGAAGGAAAGTTATGGCTGAGTGGCACTAACTGCTGAAGAGAGTGCTCTGTTGTCTTCCTACAGCACAGGGAACCAGGACCTTGGGATGCTGGGCTGGTGACCAAATCCACAGGGTGGTCCTGAAGGGTAAATGAGGGTAAGAGCAGGGTGGGGTTAAGATGGGTGAAAAGGAGAGTGAGGATGAGGAAGTGTGATCATGAGAGAGCTCACACCAGCTGCTGCAGTCCTTAAAGGCCCACCTTCAGGTGAACTGTGGATTTCTGCTGTACACACAAGCACACCAGGACAACTTTACATGTGCAAGATGGTGAGTACCTGCTGCAAATGAGTGTTTTAGAGCCACTTAAAGAACCTGGGAAGGGAGGGGATCTATGACCACAATATCTCTATGAGATCTAAACACTCCTTTAATTCCTTTGCCATAGCAGGACCTGAAGATGCCTCAGCATTTCCTAGTACTGTCTCATGTCATTATCACGCTAAAGAAGGTAAGGAAATGTCACATGTATCAACAATATTTCTTTAAAAAAAAATCAGACCTGCACAAAACAAAGCAGCAGCACAGAACGGGTGAAAACAAGCAAAATCTCAGTCTGACCTCAGTGGCATAACCCACTGACCTCAGGCAGCCTTCAGACATGAGCTGTCACAAAAGTGACAAAGCAAGTTGTAGTGATTAACACCAAAGTGTATTACTTTTATATTATTAACCTTACATATTTTGCTACTGTGAGCTGGAAAGCACAGGGAAACTATCAAGTGTCAGAACCACTGATACCCTTCTTATACTTACATTTCTGACACTGATTATCTGATTATAGCTTTTTCCTACAAGAACAGCTTCCAAGGTACTGATTCCAGGATCACTCAGACTCACGTTGTTTTATCGATGTGAGTAATCCCAAATGTTCAGTGCAGTTGCTTACATTAATAAGGACACACAACTCTCAAGTGACTGTAGGATCAGAGCCTTCGGGTTGTGAATAGTCATTGGCTTTTCTGCCACTAACAGGCCACTGATGAACTGCAGTTTCCTTCACATCTGACAGAGGGATATTAAGGTACACATCTATCACTGTCATTTTTCTCTTGCAACATTTTAAAATGCAGAATCACATTCAAAAAGCAATCAATAGCAATCCAGTTACAAGCACCTGTAATGAAGCGCAGCAGAAACAATTTGGTATTAGATTTTCATCTGAAAGAGCTCAGAAAAAACATTTCTCAGCTCCACTTTATCTGCTCAAAAAGAAGATCAAGGTGTTTATTCCAGGATTTGAGCCAGTGAGGATAGACACATGCACTGAACTGCCTACAGCAAGAAACTCCACTGTGTGGGACAGCACAGCTCTTAGCACCAAGTTATTTCTGCCATAGATTGCTTGTCCTACTCACATCTGTTCTTGAATATATATGTCCACAGCTCTAATTATTATAAGTAATTATAGCTGAAAGGACAATGATAACTATCAATTCTTAAAAGTATTTCCGAAAGGAATTAAAAAAACTTTTTTGAAAATTGAAAACCTCTACTAGGATACCTGTCAATGTTATGTGCTATATTTTTAATTGATGTTTGTGAATACTGATAGATTGGTAATGATATGGGTCAAGTTTACACTAAACTCTTCCACACTACTCCCAGCATGCAGGGCAGCTCTTCTTGTTCCTTGACTCCTAATCCATCCTCAGCGAAGTCTGGAAGTCACAGCAGATTTCTATTTTGTGAAATATTGAAAAACATGATCAATTAGAAGTACTTCCTCCTGCTGCGGCAGCAAAAGATAAAGGCAGAATGAAACCCAACACACCAGCTGACTGGACCTGTTTTCAGCTTTTCTTTCTTGAATAAAACTTTCAAATACACATCATAACTCCCTGCAATGCAAACCATCCCATTCACAACATAACTCGCAAGGAAGAGCTAGCAGTGATTTTTCACTTGCCTTCTAAAATACAATTATTACTTTTTGATTTTGGATGCTCAGTGAACCAACCAATGCTGCTTGAAAACCAACATGACTCCCATTTTACGATACACAAGCTAGAAGAGAAAGGAATAAAATCAGACAAGAATTTTCAACAGAAGTATGAAAAACACTAATAAGCATATGCTGATGTAAATTGGCTCCTATCTCCTGCACCCCAACTGAAAATCCATTATCTTTGCTCATAAAGTAGATACGTGCACTTGACTTGCACTTTTTAGAATCAATTAATTCAGACTAAGGGATACAACTGCATAAGCAACTCTAATCCAAACTCCTACTCCTAAGTGGTAAAAATTATTTTATTAAGCCCTAGATATCAACCAGGTCTATGGTATAGCAGTACTGAAATGTTTCAGATGAGCTTGTCTGGTGCCTGATCTAATTCCAAATTAAAAAAAAGTTTTTAACACTAATTTTATTTTCAAAAGAAAATGGAGAATATCAACACAAATCACCCTGAAATCACAGTACTGGCTCAAAAAAGCGCCACTATTCTGAAGGTTGGTAGTGTTGCAACAGGGCTTCAGAACTCCATCTCCCTTGTGGAAAAGCCAGCAAGAGGCTGAAGCCCAAAGTTTCTGAGTTCATACTTCCAATTCACCACTAAAACTCTCACCGAAACTGTTTTATTTACATGGCAGCAAGGCAACGAATCACCATCTCATCCAAACAATTGAGTTTCATCAAAAAAAACCCCCACTTTTCCAAGCAAGCAGTAGCAGATTGAGCAGCTCCAAGAAGCACCTGTCAGGTCAAGCATCTAAAGAACCACGGAGAAGCAACTCTCCGAAAGCTTCGGGCACCTCCCATTCAGAGAGGGGAGTAGCTTCTAGCAGTGGGAGACTGGGAGAAGTCCAACAGCAAGCTCTTCTCCCGGCACCACTGTGAGACAGCACAGGGCTTAAAAAGGCAGCAGCACCCATGTACAGGCTTCCAAACGGGAAGTGGCAAGATTCTTAGGAAAATGGCTTGTTTTTAATGAAAGGGCTTGCAATGGCCCAAAAAAAGACACAACAAAAGTAGCCAGCCAGAAAAGCAAAATAGAAAGGAGAAAAAAGAATGACAGAACTCATTCAAAAAAAGAAAAATCCATTAAATCTAGATTTAATGAAAACAGAGAGAAATCACATGCATGTGGCAAACCTTTCAAATTTATTTTGCCGATCACATTCGGGAGCAGAAGAAACACCAATCCCCAGAATTTTCTTTAGAATGAAACCAAAACCTTCCGTTGCGGTAAACTGACAGTTAAAACAAAAGCCAAAATTAAATGAGCTGCCCTTCTACATACTTTGCAGCCATCAAAAGCTTTCAATATATTTATCAGTCTTTTCTTCTTCAGCTGAAATTTTGCTTTTCAGCCTTCTTTAATCCTAGCTTTATACACATCCCTTCTTGGATCGTAATTGCTCTCATCCTACTTTCAACTCACATTTTGTGTTGCCCTGGAAGAAAAATTGCCTCTTTAACAAGAAGAACCACAAAAGGATTTTAGCCTATTCTAAAACAACATTGAACTACTCCTACCTTACTTTCATGAAATGCCTTTACAAAGGTCATTTTAAAAAGTATGTCAAAGGAAAGCCAGTCCATCAAAGAAAATGCTAATAGACAGACAGGCAGAATATTAAGATTGCACAAATTACGACATTCTCTCCCGTTTACATGTATTTGCATGCATTCACTCACTCATTCAGCCATTCTCTGCTGCAGCTTCATGACTTAAAGGTAAATTCAGTGCTACAAGGATTACTGGAGGATTGGGAGATTTCATCACCCAGGAGGTGAGGCCAAGGAAAGGATGTGGGTGGGTCACATTGTGCATGGGGCAGGGAACAGATTTTTTTTCTGGGATTCTACACAGTCTCCTCAGCTAGAAGGTGGGGGCCAGGTTTGAAAGCCTGTCAGAGACCATCAGACCCAGACAGTACTGATGAGGTGTTCCTGGCATCTGGGGGAGGTCTGCAGCTCATCCTGCCTTGCAGAAAGGTTCAGCAGCTGTGGTGTGGGTAGGGTCATTAGTAATGCTGCATTCATGACTCAGCTGTGGCTTATTCCTTAAATACACACACAGAGGCAGGAATTTTTGTTTCACTGGGCTTCAAGTTGGTCAGGACCTTCAACATAAATCTGTGTATTAGTCTGCAAGGAAATTTATCATCTGACCTTGACATGTTTCTTCCACTTTGAGAAAGAATACTGGTTCCATAGTTCCCTGCTTGTAAGAACAGGGAATGCATCTCAGAAGAAGAGAAGCCTTCACAACAAGGGTATTTCCCAGTTACAACCCATGCAAACAAAGACTAAGAGAGTCTTGGGAGAGACTTGGTCAGGAGAACAAAACCAAACAGCAGGAATTTTAGCACGGAAGTGCTTTAACTTGAGCTGAAAACTGAAATCTTCCATCAGCAAAATCAAATGAAGTACTTCATTAAAAGCCAAGTTTAATTCATGCAGAGAAAATGCATCACTTTCAAAACAGACTGAGTGTTTTTGTTTTGGGATAAGCTGTGTCTCTCTGGGCTGCTGGAGGACCTCAGCGGATTTCTAATTTTGGTGTCTTGTAGACTGGACTATGGAGCTGCTTTTGGACAGCAAAATACAACCTCCCCACTGGGCACAGAAGCTGCAAAGTGATGACATGCCAAGAAAAAAGTATCTTCAGCCTGGGAAACCTGACACAGTAGGAGACAGGGCAGAAAGGATGAAGTGCTGCAGCAGCTCAGGAAGGAAAAAAAAATAAGTTCAGACTGAGGTAAAGAAAACAATGAATTTGGCAACATTAAAATCTTTTGATCATGAATTTTTAAACGAAACATTTTAAAATATCTGAATGGGAAGTTTTGGGTTTGGCTGCAGTTTTGTTGATCAGTTGTTTATGCAGAGAGCAAAAGCTTTTTGCAAAATATTCCGCAGCACTGAAGATTAACTTTTTCTTTCTTTTTTCAGTCATGTCAATTTTCTGCTTTTTTAATCAAATTCTATATAAGCTGTGCTAGAATAAAGAGAGGCACAATGAAGTTTCTCTTTGTATTCAGTGATAGAACAGAACAAAATCTGGACTGGTCTGTTCTGATGCTTTTTAGACCACTAACAAAGTAGTGGTTTATTTCACTATCAGTATCACATGTCTAAAATTCACTAGTACTGAATATTAAATCACATCTTTTTACAAGAGGGAAAAACTTCCTGGTTTATTCTCTGTGAAAACCCACAAAAGTAAGAAATGTAAGTCAGAACTGATTTTAAATTCGTATATTATTAGACTCATCGGTATCACTGTCAATTGCCTAAAACAGGAATACTAATTCAAAAATCTATTTCTGATCTTTTTCAAAGATAAGACATGGCAAATTTTGGGTTTTTTCCTCCTCCCCTAACGATGTGGGTTTGGTTCTTTAAAGCTCTGTGTTTTGTATGTGTGAGTTTTTCTTCCTCTCTTTTCATAACAGCTGCTTTTTTCTTCGCCTTGCTTTTGAGAACAGGCTATGCAATTTTTAGAAAATAAGCACTGCAAATGAATCACCAAATGATAGTAGTTAAGCTCCAGCCATTGTGGATGCTCCTACTGAGGGGGAACACAAGGGTTTGCTCAGGAGCACGCAGTGTATGGGTGGGTGACCACTGGTATGGGCTGTGCAAGCTCAGGAGGTGCCTCTCCTATAGGAGATGTCCAGGCTCAGGAGGTGCCTCTCCTGCAGGGGCTCTCCAGACTCAGGAGGTGCCTCTCCTACAGGAGATGTCCCGGCTCAGGAGGTGCCTCTCCTGCAGGGGCTCTCCAGACTCAGGAGGTGCCTCTCCTGCAGTCCCTGCACATAGAGAGCATTGCGCAGAGAGGCACAAAGCAGATGAGAGCATCACTCACTGACATGTGCTTGTGTTGACTTCTGGTCAACACAAGCTTCAACAACACCAAAATACCCGCAGGGGAAGAACAATGCCATCTGGAAGAAGCCCAGTGAAGTTACCCCGTGGCAGCTCAGGAGCCTTGCAGGGGTGTGAAAAGCAAGGTCACAATTAACTCAGCTGGGATTGCATGGAAGCACTGTGCAATGGATTCCTTTCAACCCTGCCAATATCCTCTCACGGAAAGGGGATTGTAGACTTTTTGCAGACAAAAACCTCTCCTTGTACATTTTACAACCAAATCCTGTATCTGGATTTAGCTCAGCATAAGCTAACATAATCTTGAAGTCCTGGTGTATGCAGCAAAGCTAAAAAAATCTTATTATGGCAGTAAAATCATGGCTGAGGTAAATATATACTGCATCTCTACGTTCAGACATTTGCAACCTTCTGAAAAATACCGTCCTTTGGTCTAAGGATTTCTTGTCTCGTCAGTTCAAGACTACTTAAAAACAAACAAACAAAAAATGTTTGCCAGTTATTTTTGATCATCTGAAGTGCTGAAATAGGAAAATAAAAGATGAAGTAAGTAAGTGTACAAAACATGGAAGGACATAACTTCTTATCATTCGGCCTTGAAGGCTTCCCTCTGCACCCAGGGGCTAGCTTGGCAGCTCAGTCATGCTAAACCACCTGGGACTGCACACAGAAATTCCCACAGAAAGTCAGCTCTAATATCAGCTCCCAAAGTTTTCACGATACCATTTCCTCCTACTTGTTCTGAAAAAGTTAAAAAGGAGGTATACTGACAGAAATAGAAACATTTGTTATTTGACAGTGTTATTAAATACACTTAAATCTGACGAAACCAAATCATTACTTTTAGCAGTGACCAGTGTTATCTGGGAATGCAACAGTTAAATACTATGAAAGACAAATTTATATGGCTGTAAATAAAACAATGGATGAACTCCCACCTCTTTGGAACTTAAAGCCCCACAGTGAGACACTGGCTGACTTATGGGCTGACGTAAAATACTCCAGTTACAAATGGGAAATGTGTTCATCCTCAGTCACTGAGAATAACAATTCTTGGTGTTCAAAATATCCCCCCGCTACTGCAACAAATCTCTGTGGGATTAATGCAGGCATGGACTCCACACCATTTGAGAGGGACTCTGACCATTGCAATCCATGTTCTTAGGATGCTGACTTCCTCTTTGCTGTTGTGCTCTTGTGATACACTCTACAAATAATTCCAGAAAGCCTGCTGTTCATTCCTTACCTTTTTTTTTTTTTGCATTACCACTGGCTCCTCCCTTGCCAACTCTCCCCAGCATGCTAAGAAAGCCTGTCACCTCACCTTTGCAGACATGCATGTTTGTATATATTCAGGCACTTATTTCCCTTCTCTGGTGCAGGTGTAGTTTGATCCTGCCCCAATGTATGCACTGGATGCTTCACAGGAAACACAGAGGGAACAGTCATAGCAGATTCCTTCAAGAGTGACTGTACTGGAGCTGTATGAATTTCTGGAGCTAAGGATCTACTGCCTAGATTGTGTGTTATACTCTCCTTTTGTATGAGAAGGCACAGATTAGCAGTACTGCTTTGTATTTTGCTTAAAAGGCTTAGGAGCTAGGGTAGTTTTTTTGCAACATTTCTTGATAACTGTTACATGTAGTTTCTTTTTAAAAGGGAGATTTAAAAATAGAATATTAAAAAACCCAATGGTAACAGTACAGTTACAAATGCTGAAGTTTTAGAAGGAACTGCTGCTGGAGTTTCTGCTAGGAATACTTGCAAAGTAAAAAAACACAGCAGTTAAGAAGACAGTTAATACAGATGCACAGACAACACAGAGCAGAACCTTGTATTTCAAAATCCAGCTAAGCACCGTAATGTCTAACAACATTGACAATTCACAAATAGTGTGCAAGTGGGTGTTACCACTTTCCAAAACAAAGTCACATCCAACACTCTGCTCTTGCGAGGTAGGGGAAGATTGTCTTCTTTAAAAACAAAAATAAAAGGAAACAAAAGGAATCAACTGTGAAAAGTAAGCTGTGAAAAAAATAGTAAAGGCCTTTTCAAGGTCTCAGCTTCCAGCCACACTGCTCACATAACAAACACAAATGTTTTGATAATTCAAGGACTGTGTATAAGTGTATGCTGGAGCTTAAATTTAAACACTTTAACACCATTTAATAACTTTTCCTAAATTACGTTCCAATCTCTGATATGCTCTTTCCAAATATAAGTATAATTCAATTTGAGGTAAAGCATAAAGAGCAAATATATTCTTAATGAATTTTTAACCCCTTGTCAACAAGGGATTCTTTGGACTTAGCCAAGCCAAGCAAGAGGCCCAGGAAGTTCCACTGCTGTGAGGCTGTCAGAGACAAGGAAGTGATAACCTTTTGGTTTGGGTTTTGCAAACAAAGCAACACATTGTTTTTGATTACTGTGTTTCAAGACCACTAGAAAAATGTAGATTGGCCCAGTATCTTGCACCCCTTAAATGGAAATAGATGCATGAAAAGCTAACTACAACAACATGCAAGCTTTGCTGTCATTTCAGCAGAAAGAAGTTAAAACAAAGAAAAGCAAGGAAAGGAAGAATACCACCATGAAAAACCAAACACCCTTTCCCGCTCCTCCCAAAGCCCCTTGAGAGCCATCCAGCTAGACGCTGATAATATAGATCTGATGAAACAAGTTTCTTTGTAGCTTGGCACGTTGGTTTCAACAAATTGGGATGTAAATCATAATACCAATGGGACAACATCGCTTTTTCTCTCTTGTTAAGCAGAGGCCATAGAGAATCCCCTGGAAAAAACAGCAGTTAATTCAAGTGCCCTGGCTGGTTTCCGAATATCCAGCTCAGGAGTGCTAAAGTCAGGTCAGTATATCCCCACTCTCCTCGGCATTCTGAGTGAGGCAGCCACAGGCCAGTCGACAGGTCCCCTCTCAAGTACTGCTGCTTCAGAAAATGTGCAGCATTTTGGGAAAAAAAAAAAGGGAGGTGAGCGACAGCCCAGCTGCTGATGTCAAAGGAATGAAAACATCTGCATCCTGCCCTCAGTGGTACACCTGCACTTCCCCACCTGGCCAAAGGGGCAGCCACCCCAGTGGTGCCGACTACCTGCCTGCAGCCCCACGGTTCCCATCTGCAGCACCAGAGCTCGTGGAATCAACCAGTTCATGGGATAACCATGGCCATTTGTAGTTCTGGAAGCAGTTTTCAGCTCTCCTTCCCTCGTGTAATTTCAAGGGCTTGCAAAACACGTGTCAATGTATGTAAGGGAAATCTGGGTTTCAAGGACAAACCTTCTCGACACTGAGTAGTAAGATGACATTGACTCATAGGCATAAGGCCTGCTCTGAAAGACAACTTTGTTTTTAAATCTTTTTCCTTGGTTTTGAGCAGCAAATGGCATAGACATACGGGACTACTAAGGTTCCTGCTAGTATTATTTTATTTCTGTTTCTTTTTCTTCCAAACTCCCCTATTTTCTTCAGCCACGTCCTTAATTGGATGTTCAGATTAAGGTGAGAGATGTATTAAAAATACATAAGCAGTAGGATCATCAAACACAGTATGTGCAAAATGGCAGGTTTTAGAAATATTCACTGCTAAAATTTCAACTGTTAAATGTGTTTTGGTAGGCAAAGAAGACTCTGCAGCTTTTTTAAACATGAGGAAATCCAAAGGATTACATCAAACCATGTTACAGACACTGACAGATACAGGCTTTCAAGCAAAACAGCTGTCATTAAAGCTCCTGCGACTGCTTAGAATACACTGCTGCAGTCTCCTAAAAAACCCCCAAATCCATGGGAAAAAAAGAATACCTTTAGCCTATACTTTAGCTTCAGAACAGAGATGTAGCTCCATCTTTCTTCCTTTTCCTATGAATAAACAAAAGCAATATGAACCACTTCTACCCCTGTGGTCATCAGCAAGGGCCAGAAAGCTACAATATGGCCTGCAACAAGCATGCCCACCTCACAGCAGGGACTACAACCTCACACCTACTTTCCTAGGACTGCACTTTGCATGACATGTATCCATTTCATTTTATTTAACATTAAGGTCTTCCAGATAACAACATCACTTCCTACCTTCCAAAGGTTCTCACTGCTTGACACATGACTGGGAGCACTGAGTAAAAAGTCTGAAACAGCATCTGGTACCAGCAGAGCTGCTAAAATACTGTTGTGTCATTCCCTTCCTCGGACACTCATTCAAGCTGTCCCTGCACATCTATGGCAACAGCAACCTGCCAAAGGCACCAGGGTTTGTGCCATTCTGTGTGACAACCAGTGCAATCAATTACTGAGATGATTTGCATCTTCATAGGCCATCCAAGTCAATGTGCAGCAGTGGTTAAGACAGAGCAGCTTAAATCCAGGTGCTACTGGCAGAACAGGAAAGGATCCTTGGGCTTGCAGAGCACAAGAGCAGCTCTGTGGTGCAGAGGGAAGGAGGGAGGCCAGCATGAAGCATGACTGTACTGTGGGATGTTCCTGTGTGGAGCTGGCAAGACAAGAAAACAATTGGGTCCAGGACATGTATAGAGGCGACTGAAGGTCAAAGAGAAGTATCTAGAAGTAGTGTGACCTCTAAACCAGCCTTTTTACTGCATTTTTTATTACGCTTATGGCCTAAATGTGACCAGCTTTGATCCAATGTTCATGTCACTATATGGCAAGCAAAGGAGGGCACAGCTTATGATTTTTTTAACTCTCAGCACTCAAAAGCATTGTTTAGGCCTGGTGTAACCTATCCCTATGTTATTCTAACAGGATGCCCAACTTTCATGGTTCCCAATTTTATTTATGGCGTAATACTTGCACAGAAATACAAACACATATTAATGCCTTTAAAAGTAATTTTCACAGGAAATGCAACACAAATCTAGCTGTACATGTCTTAAACCTTCCCTGTTCACACCCTGCCCAGAGAATAAGAGTCATTTATTGGGAAGCACGTGCCTTTTCTTTCTGTGCCTCTCCCCAGGTCAGTATCCTCAAAGCCTTTCTTCCGGTTTTTCCATCTGGCTACTTGGTGAACTCCAGAAGCATTTGCATTGATGGCGCAGGATTTAGCACTAGATCTGTCATATATGGTTAAGCTGCTGCTGGGCTAAGCTCCCCTTTTTATCCTGAGTGGTATTTTCTCTTTGAACTTTAGGAATTTATACAGTGTTTTATCCTTTCAAGTATCTCTACAAATTCTTCACAGGATCTACAGCACAGGCAGGGCCTTTTTATGACAGAAAGACACAGTAGGTTTCCATGCTTCGCAGTCACTGTAATATAACCCACTTCTTCACTAAGCCCACTAACATTACATTCATTATTTGGAACGGAGCTTATGGTAAAGAAGTCATTTGTTCTGATAGTCAAGTGCACCATCAAAAGTCTGATTGCCTACAACAAATCAAGAGAGTTTTATAAGCCCTACTATGTGCTTTCCTATGTTGAAAGAAAAAAAAAAAAGCCACAAATTGCGCAGGAATAATTATATTTCTGCCAGCTTGTTTTTAGAAGTAAAATAGGTAATGCTTATGTGTAAATGCAAATAGCGGTGACAATATGGGGCTCCCAGGGTATCAGAAAAGTACCGTTCCCTGTGGAAATACAGAAGAGCACTACAATGGGACAAATCAAATAGACCTTTCACCAAAACATGAAGGTATTCTACCCATTCGTCTGCTTAAGAAGGATGACTGGCTAATGCTTAGTGCAGAGAAATGTGCTAAGTAGCTGCATTTTAAGTTACTACCTTGTACAGCAGCTATTGTGTACCTTTTCTGTGCAAAAAAGTTCCATGCAGTTGTCCATAATAATTTCAATCTTGATATGACTAGATAAAACAGGGGTCATGAAGGAAAAATTAGCAACGTGCCTTTTAAGCAATCCAGTGTTCACAAACACTGACTGCTTTGAAATCTTCTGCATCTGTCTTGAGAAACGCGGACTACTTTTGTAGCCCCTCCGGTATTGCATTATTTACAGTATGTATCACCTTTCTCTGCAGAAGGTTGTACAGAGCACAGTGTGATGCAGTTCAGCTTCCAGTGTCCTGTCTGCAGGCTTGAAACACCCAGCAAACTGACTCTGCTACTGCTTACACTGGTCTTCTCAAGAGAG
Organism: Gymnorhina tibicen; assembly: GCA_013399875.1. Taxonomy (NCBI): domain Eukaryota; kingdom Metazoa; phylum Chordata; class Aves; order Passeriformes; family Artamidae; genus Gymnorhina; species Gymnorhina tibicen. The sequence continues at coordinate 121,673 of VXAZ01003025.1, forward strand.
TTCCTCCTGCAAGTAGTCCTGTAAAGGTCCAATGAGACTCTTAGCCAAATAAGCCTTTGCAAAATGGGTTGTGCTCTGTCATGTTAAGAGAAAAGGAACCTAGCTGGACCATGTACTAATTTTAATTAACACAGTACAGTCCTTCGTATCAGATGATCTGGTTGGGTTTTTTACTCCTTTCCTCTCCTTCCTTCTTTTCTTTTTGCTGTTTTCAGGCTTTTTTTCTACCCTTCCCTTTTGCTTTTTTTCTCCTTTCACACGCTATTTTTCTCCATCCCACTTTCCCCTTTTAACAACCCACCTCCTCCTCCTCCTGCATCCTGTTTTTCTCTCTTTGTCCCCTCCCAGTCCTTTGAAGGTCTACACCTGTGTTTTTCTAACAGTCCCACCAGAAGCAGCTGAATGCAAGTGATAAGAAAACTGATAAAAACCCCTTGAGACTTAAAGGCTGTATTCCTACTAGCCTGCACAAAGGGAAATAGTAGATGTGGGCTAAGGAGAGAGGGATTAAATGAGTCAAAACCTGCAGTATTCCAACACAGGGGATTTAAATTTCTGTAATTCCCATTAACTAGTGCACACCACCATTAAACTGCTTGTTCTGGTTAATATTTAAGAAGGGAAAAAATGAGCAGAGTCACATGGCAAACACGTCTGGAAGACTAAAAGAAAGAATAAGAAGTTAATCAAAGTGTGTATACACATCAGACATCATACTCAGACAGGAATGGTGTTATCATTTCCGTTACAGGAGCACATACCTGCCTCTGAAACCTGCAGGAGTTTTAATCGCTTTTTGAAATCCATGCCCTAAGAAATTACCTCATTATTTCCCCTTTTCAGAATAGTGCTTTCATCGCACTCATTTTGGACACCTCGCCAGGTAGGTCAATCCCCAACAAAAGCCTGGTCTCATTCTTTAAGCCAAAACACATTCCCTAGGTCTGCCGGTGCATTTAATGTGCTGGCTTGCAAAATTTCTCTGTGGACTGTGTGCACTTAGAAATCAGCAGCACCTGATTTGGGAGTCACACAGGCAGCTGCCATGTCTCCAGGTTAAGCATAAAGGGATTACATTAGATCTGGCAAATGTCATTTCTTTCCAGGATTTGAGAAGAGATTTTTCTTATCCCAATAATTCCAGCTAATCTAACTTAAGGATCCTAGAAAGATAAAAGCTGAATCCCTACTTTTATACTGAGAGTATCCAGAGCTCATCACAGATTTTGCCAAAAATCCCAGATCCTTGGTTTGCCTTACCAGCTTAAGAAAAATTGCATCCACAGACCTTCCAGAATTTTAAGAGAAGCCCATGGCAATTTCCAGCTGGGTGTGTGATGCTATTCATCCTGCAATCCACAAGTGCTCTCTCCTAGTGAGAGCTGGACCTTCAAGCAAGAAACCTGTGTGCCCTGAGACAGCAAGGCCAGGCGATTCTCCAGCATCAGATCTCTAAAATTAGGGAAATGGGCTCAAGGGAAATGGGCTTCTGCAACCAAATCCATGTGCAGACAAGTTCAAGCCACCTAGCTTTCCTATGTCCTTTCTGTAGAGATGCAACTAATGTTAACGTCCTCAAAAGAACTATACATATTTAACTATCAATTGATATATGGCCTGCGTGCACGTGTTAGCTGACTGCCATCCATGGAAGGGGCTTAGCTAGGGAGTCTACCCAACTACACAAAGATTTTGGAAGCTATGACCTGCAAAGAAAGTTTGGTACATTTTGTACTGACAACTGATTTCCACACAACTCTTGCTCATTATAGTATTTCACACTTTTTAATGCAATTCAAAACAAAAAGTACGGCATGCACAAATTCCCACTGATCTCAAGCTGCACTAGTAACTGTGCTGGTAGAATTGGAGCTGGTAGCAAGCTCCAAGTGGTTTGTAAGGAAATTTACCGCAGTGAAGTGTCATTTTCCACATTCCCAGTTGTAGTTACAAGAGTGCCTGGATTCAAAAGACTAAATAGCCTCCTTTGTTTATTACATAATCTGCAAAACTGCAAGCAGAGAGCAACAAGGAAAGCACAGATCCTTCCTCTGAGCACTCTGACATGCCCCCTCTCCAAAAGAAGTCTCTCTTCAGGCTCACTGCTTTGGTACTCAGCCTTTCACTTCGGCACCTTTTTTCAAATTGCAAAGATCCCTATTTATTATGCCCATACATACAATTATCTACATCTACACATATGTATGCGCTCTGCTGGCTGCCCACATTCAGGCCCATCTGCCAGGCTGGCGCTCTGCCCACCGAGAAGTTGGTTGGTCCATTTCACTAAAGCGGAACTGTCAAGCCGTGATGGGCTTTGGTGGGCAGCCAAGAGCGCTCCTTTCTCCAGGGACGAAAGCCTCCCAGCGCCACTCAAGTTTGTGTAGCACACCACGGGAGCACGACCATTGGCACACGCGCCAAAGCAACGAAGATTTCAAAGGGGAAAGCAAAGAGGAGAGCTGACTGGTACTTCAGACTGTGATCCAGCCCTACTTTGTGGAGGTGATTATAGTGGACAATGCTGCTGTGGCTGAGCACAGGCCAACCATCATCTAACTTTTGACTTTGGCACCAATCAAATACAACAGGGCAATTGTGAGACGACTCAATAGATGTAAATAGCCACAATACAGGGCAATTCAGCGAGGCATAAGGGCATAGACAAATGGCCTACAAAAGGCAGCTCCTTCCACACGTGCGCACACTTGGCGAGTAACTCCAGTTGCCCGGGAACCAGGAGTCAAGATCAGAACTACAAACATCAGATCTTCAATTCAGCCCAAATCATTCCAGGAAGATCATCTTGCACATGCTGCTCCCTCTCACATTTCTTTTTAAAGCTGACCTTTGCTTTTTCACTCGCACTGTGTGAAGACAGAGGTGCGTCATGGTTTGCTTTGGGGTTTTAATCTCTCAATGACAATAATTACATGCCAGAAAATGTTGCTTTATCTTCTGCTTTTCTTTTTCTCCAGGCACCTGTGGACTTGGCCACTAGAAGCCTGCTTTAGAAGCTCTTGATGTGGCTCTTCCTCTTGGATAGAATCAGCTTACCCATCCTCCCTGGCATCAAGTGGGATGCAAACACAGCTCCGCCTCCCTGCACCAGCCAAGATGAATAGTTCAACGTGGTCTCACTGTTCAATGGGTCTATTCACCCGTAAATACGACAAGAAAATTCTGGCACTAAACCAGCAGCTCCTCTGCTCCCCAGGAAGGCCCAAGGGCAAAATTATGTCATGCTTTTATTTAAACCAACATGGTCAAACTTCACTATGGAGGAGTTTTACCAGTTAAATGAGCCTCCAGTCACACCTGCTGTGTGAGGACTCAGTGGTCAGGAGGAAGTCCCAGCTGAACTTTTGAAAAGCTGGAGTTAATGCTGAAAGATTCTTTCCCTTGTTGATTTTAATCAGGTCAGAAAAATCTTTCATTATAACACTTACATCACAAAACAGTTTATAGACATCACCGTCACATGACATTTTAATTGCTGTTACCTCTTTACACAACTAAGCCAAGGCAGAGCTTGTCAGCACCAAGAGAAAAGAAAATCAAGTGTGTTTCTAAAGTCTGAATTTCTTAAGCAAAATAAGCAGACATCCAGACCATTACATGAAGAAATTCCACATGTATCTTCTACTTCAATTTTTGAATGTCTCTTCTGACATCTCTTCCAGCTAAGAAGATTAAAAAAGACCAAATCATTTGAGATATTGCATTGCTTCTTGACATCAATCTGGTGAAAGATTTAACTGAAAACAGCCTTTATTTCTGTACTTTGTACGTTATAGGATGGAATTCTGTTAAGTTGTAATCTCTTTTGAACAATTTTAGAAACCGCTGTATTTCCCTTTACAGGCTGTTCTGCCTAAACAGAGAAGAGCATTCCTATAAAAATGCAGCCTCTGCACAATAAAAGGTATGGCTCAGGATTTCCCTCTGGGTCCTTGTGGCATATGCACAAGCATGTGAACTGTCAGTGGTACTTCTCACACAATCAGTATAAATACAGTGGTTCCAAGAGGAGATGACATCACACATTTTATAGTAAAGGAACTGCATGAAACAATTACATTCCCTAGCAGCAGTTGTGGATATGCCATAGGTAAGTAGAACAGTTGTGATCTTCTTCCCTCTTCAGAGGGATGAAGGACATACCCAAAGACTGGATTTATGTCATCATAATTGAGGGAAGGATTTTGCCCCATACATTTCAGCCCTGTCTGTCTTAAGCAGCAGGCCAAAAACCTGGCTCTACTGAAGTGAACGGCATCACGGCAGTTAAGTTTCAGATTTGGTGACCTCTACACCAGCACACAAAGACCACGGAAATTTCCAAGTACTTACAAATGGCTTGGCATTTTATCTCAGTTGCTGAGACTGCTAAACCATCCTCGCGCTGATTTCTCCACAGGTGACACTATAGGTATCTATACATCTAAAGATTACAATAGGTGCAACTAACTTAAAAACAAATGAAGCATTTATGCTTTAACTGGAATTTTTAAGATTTAGACCTAAATTGGCACATCTTTCCTGCACAGTTTTCAGAACGTCTTCATTGTAACACTTTCCCAATTTAAGGCAATGTGAGAAGACAGAAGCTTTTTTTGCAAGACCATGAACACACACACACCCTACCCCAAAACCAGTGCTAACATCTGTGGCGATCACAAAATGGTGACTGGCTACATACAGGAGATTAAAAATATACAGATCAATAATGTTCTGCTATGATTTTCAAATAGAAACCTCATGTAATTTTTTCCAAAAACAGTCCCTCTAGTAGCTTTGGTAATGACACTGGAGAGGGAGACATTGCATTACACTCTTCCAGGCCATTCTGATAGTCCCACACATAATTTCCCCCCTGCCTCCCCCCAATTTTCAGCAAAAGTGTCTTTCTTGTGCTGTTTGTGTAAGTGGACAGAATTTCAAGCATCTGCTCCCAAATGATTATAAATCAAGGAACCTTCATGCTCCATTAGCTTGAGAAGATGGTGTTTATTAATGACTGCTGTTCGACGAAGTTCACAGTAAGTGTCTAAGTGAAGACACATCTGATGTAAGGCTTTGTTTTGTTTCTGAAAACAGCTGCGTGGGCAAGTCTTCACTCTTGCTGTTTAACATGTTTCTGAGGCTACTACTTGTAAGAAATTTCAATTATTTTTGTTAGCTTAGCAGTAACATCAGTTTCCTTTGGAAACAGAAACAATACTGTCATTCCACAGCAATGCTCACGAAAAGTCATTCAGCTTAACAAATACTGGGGTCTATGAAGATGCAACACTGCTCTTATTCCTCTATTCTTTATCCAGTTTCAGAAGTCTGAAAAAGCTGGTTCAACTCTCCAACACAAAAAGTGAAAATTTAAGTATTAGGTCATATTACTAATGGACTTGAAACAATGTAAGAAATGACTGGGTAGAGCCTGGCAGAGCTGATTTGCTCCACGGGTTAATACAACGTGATTTCCTACATGATCCTAACCAGCAGCCTTTCATTTCCATAGACGCAGGACCAACTCTGCAAAGAAAAGGCGAGTCAGAGGTCTGATTAAGTGAGTTTTCCGCCTGTTAGTTACTTGCCTAGGTGCACAATGAATGTGATGCACCCCATGCATGAATACCACATAATACCAAATTTATAGATAAGAGATCTGACTCATCACTCCACTGCACCAGTTTTATGCCTACAGGGCTCCATGTTCTTCCATGGTGACTCAGACCCAAGACTCCCCTCTCTCCAGGAAAAACATGACAAGTCATGCAGTACATGTCAGACTTAGCCATCAACTATAATCCCCATTTGCACTGCAAAACTAATTGGAATGTAACATTCCATACCCATTTTGCTGTTAAGCCTAGAGATAGGAATATATATAATTAATGTAAAGAGCAGTAGTTTAAAATACAGTCATTGGGATTAACCCCATTACACCTGGCAACACACTCAAGGAACCCTGTTTGAGAAAGCAGTCCTTGCCAAATGTTAATAGTGTTGATACGTGCACGCTAAGATTAACAACGTGGAATTAAGGAGAAGGAGATTAGTCACTGGAATAAAAAGTTTCTCTGGAACTATCCTCATTCCAAGACTGCTGCCTTCACTTTTCTAACCCCAGGCTGCTGAAACACAAGAAACTTTTTGGAAAACTCTAAGGTAGGCATTGACTGTTTCTTCCAAAAGGACACACTGTGTTTACGACAGCTATTTTTGGCTTTCAGCTATACAAATATAAAACACCATGAGGCCCATTTTCTTCTCACAGCTTCATGTCTGTATATATTCATTGATTTCAGTGCAATTGTATCTGATTATTTGCCTGGAACAGAAGTTAGATCAGTGCTGACCCTTAAAGGCAATTCTGAATGGATTTATAGTGGGCAAAATGTGTAAGAGTAGACAAACTATTCTACAGTCTGACAGCATACAACTGTAGAAATCAAGGAAATAATTAATAAAGGACTAAAACTTCAAAAGCCAAACAAAACAAAACAATTCATCCTTCACCTCACTCTAAACCATAAGGTATTGGTATCCAGCAGTTTATCATAATGTACCTTGTACTTTTTTTCTGCTTTTTAGTCACAGGATTGGTGGGTTACTCTAGAACGCAGAGATCACTGCCACATGTTTGTTAGGATTGGGTCCTGAGCTACTTTGCAGAGAGAGCTGAATCTATGATGGTTGATCCTGCACAGTTCAGCCTTCCTGGGCACTGGTGCACACAACCAGTAACACACCGAAAACTGCTCGTGGAAATGATTACACACCATTGGGGAGCCACATTTACTGACCATTACATGCATAAACTAGCCACTTGCTTGTGATCACCGAGTGCACATGTATGTAATTTTGTATTTACTACCACCACTGCAAGACGACAGCATCTCATTCCGACTACACTTATATCTCACTGAGAGGTCAAGCCAGGAGACGGTATTATATGTGTGCTTTCTATAGGAAGGCAAGATTTATTCTTAGGCATTCAGTTCTTTGAGTTTTAACTGTGTCTTGTGAAGAAGAAAAAATAAAATCCACATAAAACCACAAAACCGTCCACTGCAATAAATACAGACCTTGAATAAATACAGGACCTTGACTGCAACAGGAGGGCAAAACCCAAAAATGTGTCAGTAGGATCATTCTCTTTTGAGCAGCAATATAAAGACACGAACTTAAAATAGACATGGCAGTGGCTCTTATCTCATGCTCACTTACCCTTTGACAACCAGAAACAAGGGTGACTTAAAAATCCAGCACTTGTTACTCATTGGATGCCACAATTCTATTAGTCTGGTCGTGTGGTATTCACAGGTGTGAGACATAACCTGGTATCCAGGTAAAAGTTACGAAAACAGCTCCATAGCTAATGACACTGTTAAACCACAGAATCCGTGCCTTTACCCCCATTATCAAAATACTTCTACATCCAAAAAACAAGGGGAGAAGCAGAGGTACAGCGTTCAGAACTGAACAGCAAGTTACAAAACTTCGAACACAACACAATATAATGAAAGCCTACTAGCATCAAATTTGTGATGCCACTTATTACTTGGTGAACCTCTCCTTTTAACATCTGGATCACCAGTAACTACCAAGGATTACCAGACAACGCTGCTTCCCACCCACGTTTAAAGTACTACTAAAGTACTACCTAAAACATCACCCATGCTGGGAAGTGGATCCAGTGAGTAAGTACCCGACTCAGCGGTCGCCAGCAGTATTTCACTTTGGGTGGTAACTAGTCTCTAGCATGGGAGTGTAGAACAAGCCAGTTTGGCTGCAATGACCGAGATTTTCACCGCCCAACACCAAAGTTTGCCAACGAGCCGGTGAACGCACAGGTAAAGGCAGTCGCTGCTGCGTTGCGGGGCGCCGTCCTTTCGTCACTTTTACCTCGCCGGCTGCGAGAGGCGACAGCGGGCGAGCAGGGACAGCCCACCGGGTCCCCAGGTGGTCTCCAGGGACCCCGGGACCTGCTACACGGAGCGCCTGGGTGGGCGACTGGGAGCGAGCCCTGCCGTGCCGCATGCCTGTGCACACTCGCACGCCGGGAGCGCCTCAGCGGCGCCTGGGGACAGGCGGGAGAGCCGTGCGACCTCACCGGGGGCGGCCTCG